>BHFT01037151.1:0-38722 GCA_004320025.1 Laticauda laticaudata
GCAAAGAATGAGTTTATCAGCTCTGCTTTCTCTCTGTGGCCTGTTACTTCCTTGTCGTATTCTCTCTTTAGTGAGTGGACCAACTTTCCTTGATTTTTTTTGTTATTTATATGTTAGAAGAAACTTTTTTATTATCTTCAACTTTTGTTGCAAGTCTTTGTTCATTCTGAGCCTTTGCTTTCCTGACTTTGTCTTTGCAGATTCTGGCTAACTGCTGATATTCTGCCTTAATTGTGTCCCTCTTTCCATTTTTTGTACTTGTCCTTTTTCAATTTGTCAGAAAGATCTTTGTGCAGCCATGCTGGTTTCTTCTTCAATTTCTTGTTTTTCTTTCTCAGTGGTATTGTGTTGGTCTGGGCTTTTATGATCATACTTTTCAGAGTTTCCCAAGATTCTTGACTTTTTTTCCCCTTTAGGATTTTCATCCAAGGAATCTTTCCCAACTTCTCTCTGACTTTATTAAAATCATCTCTTTTAAAATCTAATGAATGATTTTGTATCTCTAGAGTTAACTATGTTCCCTTTCCTTTCCTTATTTTATACCTTTAATTTCTTTGGCTCACTACAGATGGTCCTCAACTTACAATAGTTCATTTAGTGACCAAAGTTATAACAGCAATGAAAAAAATGTGACATAACCATTTTTTCGTTACTTTGTAGCATCCCTATGGTCACACACAGTCAAAATTTGGATGATCAGAACTGGTTCATATTTATGATGGTTGCAGGGTTTCAGGGTCATGTAATCACATTTTGTGACCTTCTGACAAGCAAAGTCAATGGGGAAGTCAGATTCACTTAACAACTGTGGCTAAGATGGTCATAAAATGGGTCAAAACTGTTTAACAAATGTTTCACTTAACAATAGAAATGTTGGGCTCAATTGTGGTCATAAGTTGATGACTACCTCTATTTCTTTATTGTTTTCTGTGCTTTGTGTAATGTTGATTACTCTGAAAGCAAATAGGATGTGGGAAATGTATATATGTACATATTTAACAAATATCAAGTTTATTCTTTTGTCAAACTACATTTTTAAGAAAAATTGTATCTAAATAAATTGTATCTAAATGATACAGCCTGTAGCTGAGGAGTTTTGAAGCCAAGTATAGATGAAAGATATAAAATAATACTCTGACACAGAATACACTTTCTGTTCAAATCATTACTATCATGTGATCACTTTTTAAAGCAGTGAGGAAAGTATTTCATTCCATCAAGAGAATACTGATGATTTATGATATCTTTGCATATTTATGAAAAACAAGGATTACCATTTTATATATTCATTAAAGCATGCTTGATTGTTGGTGGCTTGATCATGGTGGCTTATACAATTAAAAATAAGAGTAGTGAAACAAAAACAATATGAGTAAAATAAAAAGTAAAATTATCAGTATAGTTAAATCCATTAATTATCCTTTAATTAATATTAAATTCCTGGTGAAAGAGATGAATTTTTGCTATTTTTCTGAATTTGGGGAAGGTGGATACATCCCTTGGGAACTGCACAGGAGAGAAGGCCCTTTCCCACACTCCAGACAGATGAGACGTAAAGGGGTTTTCAGAAGGATGTCTTATTTATCCTAGTAACCCAACAGGTTTATAACAGGACAAGTAGTTCAGTCTTGTAGTTCAGGTGTAAGTTGTTTCATAGAAACACAGAAAACTGTCACAAAAAAAACACCTAGTGGGTCCATCAAGTCCACCTTTAAGTATTTTTTGTTTTCTTTTTATTTGCTATTTTTTAGATTATCATTTTTGTTTTTTATTTTATGTTTTAATTTTTGCTGAATGATGGATATTATCTATCCCAAACATGTTTAAATTCAGTTACTGATGGTTGATCCATTACTTCCTCTGGAAGTTGATTTCTTCACTCTTTCTGTGAAGAAGGACTTTGCAATATTACTTTTGAATTTCCAGATTTAAATATTACTATCAGCAATTTAAGTTGTGTCTGGGGAACAACTGGCAACTGCTACACACCTTTCACTACAGGCACATGGTACTTGTGCAAGTTATCACCCTAGCTACATCATTTTCTACCAACTACAGTTTCTGGATACCATAGTCAAAGTGGGTTGTAACCTATACATGGTTATTCATTCTAAGCTGGTCATTCTAAGCAGCTCAGGACTTTTGCATTCTGCTTATGCAAACATAGTTCTTGCTATTGCTATTACCTGCAAGTCCAGTGATAGCCATGGATCAAGGAACAGATCCAAATGGTAAAATTGGCCTTTCTGGAGGAATGCAACCCCATCCAGAACAGGTTTCATCTCAGTCTCCAAGTCAAACTTTTTCTTTAATAACAGCAGCTCTATCTTATTTAATTTAATTTCATCTTGTTCTTCATTATCCAGCCCATTATCAGACTTAAGCAGTTTTCCTTGACATAAGAAGCAGTAGAGCTGGGTGCCATCAGTGCACTAATGGAAACCCATTCCTTTTCGTTGCTCTGAATGACCTCAGTTGGCAGTTTTATGCAAATGTTAAATAGCACTGGGAATAAAATAAACCCTAGCGGAACACTACAGTCTAGGACTGCAGTTCCCAAATGGGGCACCACAGCAAACCCACAGGAGTGCAACTGGATATTTTACTACTGTCTTATATGAAATTATCTTAAGTGTTTGGAAACTGCTGGCAGTGCCATAAAAATTATTGAGATCCTAAAGGCACTTGAACCAAAAATCTTTGCACAATGATCTACAAGTAAAACAGCACCTCCCCAGAACCTCTTGGTAAGAGTGCCCTGATATTGTCATGTATGAACAGGCACTTGTAGAAATCAAAATTATAAACAATACAGACATAAAGAGGGAGAAAATTTCCCCAGAGCATTCAGGATTTGAAATTCAATCCATCAGCTTCTGGGTCAAATCAAGTCATTATTTATTTATTTATTTATTACATTTGTTGGCTGCACATCTTGCTGCAGGACTGATATTTTGCCCCTATAGAGTGGCAGTCTAGAGCATCAGTGCCAGACTAAAACTCATCAGGACAATGGAGTTGCAAGTGATTGGGAGGATAAAATGAAAGGAGCTCTCTTGAGGACAAAAAAAACCTCCAAATAAAATAAACAAATGTTTCTTTCACTCTCACAACCCCAGATCCAGGTCCTGAAAGACTAGCATAGGCAGTCCTCAAATTATGCCCACAACTGAGACCAGGATTTTGGTTGCTAAGTAAAGCAGTTGTTAAGTAAATCACATCCAATTTTACAACCTTTTTTGCCATGGTTGTTAAACGAATCAGTGCAGTTAACTTAATCATATGGTCATTAAGCCAACCTGGCTTACCTCATTGACTTTGTTGTCCGAAGCCATCTGGGAAGTTTGCAAATGGAGATCCCATGACTCTAGGATGCTGCAACCATCAAAAATACTTGCTGGTTGCCATTAACACATGATTGGGGGGATGCTGTGATGGTCGTAAGTGTAAGAACTCAATTTTTTGAGTGCCATTGCAACTTCAAACAGTCACTAAATGAATGATTGTAAGTTAAGGACTACTTGTAAATCTAACATATGGCTTGCTGGGTGCAATGAATTCAAATACTAAAAATGTACAGAGCTATGAAACTGCTTTTAGCAGATGGATATAGTAAAGTAGGATGCATAGGCAACAGCAGGTGACTTTCATTTCCCTACCTTTGATGTTCATTTGATATAAAAAATAGTCAGTGACATACACTTTACAGTATAAGTACATGTCAAATAAGCATAGAGACACTTATTTTGCTTCTCTGTGTCTGCCCAATTCAAAATGAATAGCTCCTGGCTGCCTCTGTATCCTTTCTACAATACTGAGAGGTGTGAAATTCCAAGGCCAGAGAGCCATTCAGCCTTTTTTTTGCCGTGTTCCTGATTACCCCTCAAGCTTGTCAGGAAAAACCACAGCATAAGTTTTCGGCTAATCAAGGCAGCCAAACTCGTAACAATACATAAGCTGGTGGCTCAGCTGGTAGTCTCATTTTTTTTGCCAAACCTGCAGGCAAAAATGTATCCATTGCAATGCTAACATGCTGCAACTTACTTTCAGCCTATTAACACTCCCAGCATTATTAGTCAAATGCTCATAAATTGCTCTGATTTATGAGAATATACAGTATATGAGAATTGCACCATAAAGAAGTGCTGTAAGGAAAGGGCAGGTGACTGCCAGATCCTGCTTCCCATTGTGCTAATTAACATATCTTTCTTGCTTCATACTTTTTATTTGCCTCCTTTCCTTGGCCTATTGACCCATTATAGCTCATGTCCCAATGGGCAAATTTATGCCCTTATGCAATGAGCAAATTTCTTATTTTTTTTTCCCACTGTTTGGTCAAGACTTTTGAAAATATACACCACTTATTTCTCAATTCCTGTCATCAGTCTTATGTCAGAACAGCAGCTGCACTAATTTTTACTCTTTTCTATCTGCTCACAATCATTTGCAACCCATTTTTATGTCAAGTGTTAATGTCAAGGGCTCTTGATGTACAATGGTTCCTTTCCCTGTTTCATTCTTCTCATTTATTGGCATGGTGATTAGCACTCATTGGTTGGGTCACCCCATATGTGCTGGAGAGTAACTTAAGTAATAGTTTAATACTTTAAATGCCTGGTTTTGTTCATGTTGTAACTTTTGACCAAAGAGAATGACATTGCTTCAATTATAGAAAAGACAAGACGATGCCCTGATGGTTGCTAAGCAACTTTTTAATTCAGCAGCTTTGCAATGTTTGTCAACATTGGAGTGCAATGATATAAATTTTGCAAATAGATATGAGATGAAGAAAAACTGTCTAGTGATTCCAAAGAAAGTTTGCCTGAAAAATAGATGATTCAGGCCTCCTTCCCTCTGTAGTCCAGGAAGACAGGAATGTACATTCTCTCTGGTCATATCTATCTGGGGACAGAAAACTTTCTTAATGCATCTGTTTGAAAGCAGTTCAAAGGCACAACCTTATATTTCTTCATTTTACCAAAACGTGTATCAGAAGCATTCTAGAAACCACTCTCTAGAGTTACCCCATACTATCCACTGCTCCTGTGTACCATCCTGAAAAGTATTAAATGCAAGCCAGCCATTATTGATTAACCCTGGTTCCAAAGAAAAGCACCGTCTGTCTAGTAATCCTCTCCTTAAAAGTAATCTTATCATTGGAATCAACTAGCACCCATTCCCAATTTCCATTACGGTTTGGGTTCTTAGTGGTGATGGAGTGTAATGCTTTTAGTTGGAAGCAGTAGCACCTGCCAATAAGCTCTAAGCTGCTCTACCTCCAGAGGGTGATGCATCTGGGATTCTTTGCTACCTCCATCTGTACAGAGACCAGTGCCAAGGATGTGGTACTGCCCCTCCCTGCATACACTGCCGTTGCTGTTGTCATCCTCTTTGGAGTCACCAGGCTCACAGATGGCCTGTGGCTGAGCCCAACAGCTGCTGCTTGGAGGTTTGGCAAAGCAGAGGAGCATGTGGAGATCAGAGAAGAAGGAGTGGTAAGAGGAGTAATGAACCAGTGGCTGTGCAATAAAATGTATACGGCCTGAGGTAACCCACGTGCTGCTGAACAGAGAAGGCAGGGAGCAGAAGGATAACACAAACTAAGCTACAAAGACCCTACTGCTAATAAAATGCCACATAATGAAAACCATTACAGAATAAAATCAAAATAGTATCTTTTTCATACAACATACTAACTTGGATGTCAATCTGGTGCTTTGGCTAAGAATTCAGATACACTGAACCCAAAAAAGAATATATTTAAGAACAGAGAAAAGGAATGTTTGCTCCAAAATATTATATGCACTAAAAATTCTGACTAATTCAATGAATCTGTTGCTAAGAAAAGTCAACAGAGAAGTGGCCAAAAAAAAAAAAAAAACCTCACCCCGANAGGCCAAAAAAAAAAAAAAAACCCTCACCCCGAAAGCTTAGATTTCTTCATCTTATTTTTCACTAAAAAATAAAATTGGGGGAAAGGGAAAAGATGAAATGCAATGATGGCTGGAAAAGGGAGAGAATTACTTAGTACAATTTCCTTATTATAATAGTTCCTGACTATTATTTGAATTATTGGAGGGAAAATAGTGGCACTCATAATTTTTTTTATTGCACAGCTAATAGAAGTGAGGACAGAGTCCCAATATCACAAATCACATACAATCTGTCTCCCACAATCAAAAATAATTAAAATGCCAAGAGATTATTTCATCTTCCATTTTATGTGTAGTTTGACTTCAAAAAGATACGTTAAGTATTGTATAGATGCATCCCATTTACGATGACTCCCACTTGCATTTTGGCTGAAAAATATTTGCTAAAAAAGAGAACGTTCTTCAACAAGCTAAATAGGGAAAATGTACATAGTCAACTACTTACTTACTTTAGTCTAAGCCTGCAGTGCTAAACCCACATCTTTTCATTTGCTACAATACTAGCTCAAACCAATAGCTGCCAATAGTTAAAACCAATAAACAGCAACAACAACAACCAATTACAATAAATTTCTGGCTGCAACTTTAGTGTCAGGGTATAGTTTTAAAAAATACAAATATACTGCAAAGAAATACAGAATAAGAATTAAAATACTTTCTTGAACTTGTGTAAAAGTTGGTGCCAGGTATGTGACCTGGGGGAATATTTTCACAGAAGTGAACGAAATGAAAATGTTTACTTATTCAGAAAACTTTGCAGAATCAGAAAGCACGGCATATTCCAACACAGCCCAAGATCACCACCCCTGTTCTATCTAGGGCCTAATTTAGTAGGAATTTTCTAACTCCCATTTAATACCTTCACGTCATTTCAAATAGTAAATCAATTGTTAACAGTTATTAAATTAAATACAGTTCTTTTTAATTTGTAAGATTATAAAGTTAACCACCCAAAAATGTACTACATATCTTCTAAAACATTTTTAATGGCTATCAACTTCATTGTGCTAAAATTGTAAAATGACACAAGGGCACTTATGTTTATGATTTTGTTACAATATGAGTAAATTTATTAATTGTAATTCAGTTTTAGGAAAAGTAACATGATATAAAAATGTAAATGTAAAGTTTGAAATATATCTTTATATAAAGAACTCTGGATCTTCCAAGATGAGGCAAACAAAAAATTATTATTCATTTACAACTGAACAATGGTGCCACCCTTGATTTAAAAATTTGATTTGATTGTTCAGTTTCTATCTGTATTTAGGAATTGACTTTCTTGAGATTATGAAAAAATTGATAAATATTACTCCATGTGGTAAAAACTTCCAAAGGTATGATATATCTGGTCATTTTTCTTTTTTCCTCTTACCTCTATTTTTATTTTTCCTCCTTTTTGGAAATTAAAGCAAAGAGAAAATTTTAAAAAACCACTCTAGAAAAAAAAAAGACCTAACTAAATCAAATAAAATGCAGCCGCAGGCTAGAGAGAACAATGACAGCAAACAAGCATGAAAAAGATTAACATTATTATTTGGAGGGAAGGTGGCAATAACAAAAGCACAAAATTGCCTTCCACACAGAAATGCACCCACAAATATGAGTGAACACCTGGCATGACTCAAGTCTAAATAGCTCTAACCATTTCTATTCCAGAAAAAAAATGACTTGTATGTTCTGGGAAAAAGTGACTGTGACAACTTTGCACGTTTATCCTCAGCCTGCTCCCAAGATGGGAAATTAGCACAAATTTAGTTGGTTCTCATATGTTGAGAGAGAGAGGGAGGGAAGGAGGGGGAGAGAGAGAGAGAGAGAGAGAGAGAGAGAGAGAGAGAGAGAGAGAGAGAGAGAGAGAGGGAGAGAGAGAGAGAGAGAGATGTACATACTCCATCTCCACTGATACACATTGTCTTTTCAAACAAGAAAAATACTCTTTTAAAACAGAAATTTGGAGGGACACAAAGACGAATTTGGTTTTGGATGAGCATTGCCTAGCAGTGCATTTTAAATGCCTAATCGTCACATTGCTTATGGAGCAGAGCATCCGTCCTAATCCACAGAGAAATACAAGACTCATAATAACCACTTTCAGCCTGACTGGTGGTTCTTTTCTGCACCTCACTCCCTTTTCATACAGTCATCCTCACCGGTCTACCTTGCCTTGTAATTACTTCACCATAGCATTCTACTCCTAACAAGTAGATTACAGTCCTAGAGGGATCATAACATTAAAAAGAGAGGGAGAGGAGGAGGAATTTAAAACAGCATACCTAGAGTTTAATATATTCCTTTTATAAATAAAAAGAGAGAGCTCTAGGTATGGGCTATCGATGCTTACTCAAAAATGTGTTGCAAATTTTGGGGTGGGGGAGAATGGTGACACACCCCCCCCATTGATTTATTTCAAGAGTTTGGTATTGCAGTTTAGCTTTTCCTCTTCCTCCCTCAAAAAATAGCTCTCCTCAAATAAAAATTATCATTGATTAGAATTCAGGTGCACACATATTCATTTTATATACAGATAGCTTCTAGCAAGCAATAAATCAGAAAGTAAGACCTTATCAAAGGTACACCAATCATGTACTAAATTTTGTAAACTAATCTGGAAGTTTCAAAGTTTGTTTCTTTGTGAACACAAATAAATGCCAACATAGCACTATGTTTTAACACCATTTCTGAACAGGTAAGTCTTAAAGAAAAATTATGACCAGAATTCTCTGCCAAAGTGAGTTAAATATATCTATTATTGGAGGACAAGTATAACAGAAAACAGATAATCATAGTTGGAAGGGACCTTGTAGGTCATCTAGTCCAACCCCCCGCCCAAGCAGGAGACCCTACACCATTTCTGACAAATGCTGAAACACATGGCAAGTCCAATCTCTTCTTGAACCGTCCCTCAAGTGATGAGCGCTCCCACAACTTCTGAGGGCAAAGCCTGCTTCCATTGGTTGATTGGTTTCCACCTGTCAGACAAAGTTTTCTCCTTATTTCCAGGTTAAATCTCCCTTGTTCAGTTTCCCATCCATTATTCCATGTCTGGCCTTCGGATGCCTTTTAGAAAATAAGCTTGACCCCTTCCTCCACTGTTGGCCAGCCCCTCAAAATATTGGAAGACCTCTGTCATAGTCCCCCTTGGTCCTTCTTCCCTAAGACTAGCCAAGCCCAGTTCCTGTAACCATTCTTCATATGTTTTTAGCCTCCAGTCCCCTCATCATCCTGGTGTTGCTCTTCTCTGTACTTTTCTAGAGTCCTCAACATCTTTTTTATAATGTTGTGAAAACAAAAGTGGAATTGCAAGTACTCCAGGTTGGTCAAGTAAAGGCCTTTATAAAGCCTTAGTTATAGAGGTATTAGTACTTTCCTGGATCTTGTGTATCCCTTGTTATATACAGTTAGGAATTGCATTAGCTTTTCCGGTGGCTGCTTTAACACTGCCTGACTCATATTAGTGGCTTGTCCACTCAGACTCCAAAGATTCCCTCATCACAGTTTACCTGCTATCGAGCCTGGTTTCACCAGTCTATATGTGTCCTGGTTTGCTTTTTTCTTGCCTAAGTGTTAGGCACTTTACTTTTCTTCTAACATTGAGTTTCATTTTGTTAGATATGGCCCAGTGTTCTTGTCTGTCAAGATGAAATCTGGATCTTGAGCCTATCTTCTTGGGGTTGTTAGCTATTCCTCTGCAACTTAGTTATCATCTTGCAAATTTGGTACAGTTCCCCTTCTATTCCCTCATTTTAAGTCATTAAAGAAGATACTGAAAGAGTACGGGGCCTAAAGACGGAACTTGGTGGGCCACTCCACCGCATTACTTCCCTCCCATGTAGACTTGGAGACCCATTTCAGGACTACTCGTGCAGTTATGTTTTTGCAGCCAAAGTTGTGAATAACATCTGGTTGTGTTTCTATCTCCACGTTTTTTCTCTACTTCCCAAGAAGTAGAGTTGTGGTTCTACTTAGTCGAATGCCTTGCCTGAAAATCTAAAATATATTATTGTCCACGTTTTTTTGCTGGTTCTACTTAATTTAGGACATGTGGGTTGAAAGATGAAATAAGAATTGGTTTTTGGCGATAAATCTGTTGTTAAAAACCTGTGGCTAAACTGCTAGTTATTACTTTACCTTGTTTCTAGAATGTTGTCAGATCTGTTTTTATTAATTTTTTTCTAGTATCCTTCCGGGTATTGATGTTTAGGCTAATTGTTCTATAGTTCCTGGCGTCTGTTTTTTTCCCTCTTTTTGAAGATGGGAACACATCAGCCTTTTCCAGTCCTCTGGTAGTTCCCAGTGCCTTCAGGATTTTTTGAAAATAATGGGTGCAGTGGTTCTGAGATGACCATGTCAGCCTCCTTTAAAACTCTGGGAGATGTAAATCATTAAGGCCCCCCCAGTGATTGTTTTCATTCAAGAATCAAGAAGGTTGTTTTTCTTACTATTTTTTTTTTTTTGCTTATTTTAACTTTTATTTCCTGGTCTGGTTTCTTACAGTTATGTTTTTGGTGGGTTGAGCTTTGTAAGTTTCTTTTTGCGGGTGAAGATGCGATGCAAAGAATATGAGTTTATCAGCTCTGCTTTCTCTCTGTGCCCTGTTTATTTTCCTGCCGATCTTCTCTCTTTAGTTGGAACGACTGTTCTTCTTGATTTTTTTCTTGCTTACTTTGTTACTTTGGAAATGAAACTTTTTTTTTTTATTATCTTTGACTTTTTTTGTAAGTCTTGTTCGGTTCTGAGCCCTTTGCTTCCTGACTTTGTCTTTGCAGATTCTGGCTATCTGCTGATATTCTGCCTTAGTTGTATGTCCTTCTTTCCATACAGCATTTGTACATATTGTAGCAAATATATTCAATAATGTGCATTTAAAAACAATTTAAAATACATTGTTTACATAACTCAGGCTCCATTACTGAATGTTATTTCTAACATTTGGTGGAATAGATACGTTTTATATTGAGAGGTGGATTATTCCATGCAAAAATAAGTAATAGAATAATATGAATGGTGTTATCCATTTAGTCATCTCCAACTCTTGGTGATTCTTTGGGTTAAATCATTCCATGTCTATAGAATAACACGTGCTATCTGTTTCTTTGCTGTTTTTTTTATTTCAAAGAAGAAATGCTTTAGTTCTTCCTTCAGTTTTCTGAGGGACAAATACTGTATGTCTCCTTCTTTCTTGATAACCTTCCATGGTAAATGTATTTGTAAAATCCCTAATAGTTAACACTTCTTCATTATTCTAAACATTTTGTTACCAGTGTCAATAAGAAGGAGGACTTGTAGGTCCCCAGATACGTGCACTTTTGGAAATGACATGTAACTCAAATTTCAGAAAATATAATCATGCAAATGTGTATCGAGTAGTGTCAATTGTATTTCCTAGAAAGAGTTTTTTGTAGAGCACTTTAAAGTGGAAAAGAGATTGTAGGAATTAAATGACCAGAATAATATAGACTCTAATATACAATAAATAACTGCAGGAACTAGTTATGTCTAGTCTACCAAACAGAAGTACTAGGGGTGACATGATAACAGTCTTCCAATATCTAAGGGGCTATCACAAAGAAGAGGGGGTCAACTTATTCTCCAAAGCTCTTGAAAGCAGGACAAGAAATAACAGATGGGAAATTATCAAGAAAACCTATCTAGAACTAAGGAGAAGATTTCTGACAGTGAGAACAAGTAACCAGTGGAACAGCTTGCCTTCAGAACTTGTGGATGCTCCATCATTGGAGATTTTTAAGAAGACATTTGGCCAAAATGATAGGGTCTCCTGCTTGAGCAGGAGGTTGGACTACTAGAAGACTTCCAAGGTTCCTCCCAACTATGTTATTCTGTTTGAATCATAATATTATAATCCTGCAATCTGAAATGTGCCATTCGGGGGCACCAGCGTATGCACAGAAACATCCAAGGATACTTGCCAGCCCTATTTTTGTTTAGATTTGCTTTTTAATTTAAAAATGAGGATCAGGCATGTAGCACAGTATTTCACCAACCTCCAACATAATCATTAGTTTCAATAATGCCTACAGGTGAGTTTCATAGATTTCTTAGAAAAAAGCATGGATGGTTACAACCTTGTGCTTTCGCCAAGAGTGCATTTCTATTCACAAATATCTCAAAGATAAGCTGAGACATTACAAAAAATGCTGCTGGAAGAGGTAATAAAAATTACAATCTAATATTCTGCTAAACTGATGTTTTGTAACCATCTTTATTCCTCATGTTAGCTATGTTTGGAATTAGCAAATTCTCTCTCTACATTCATTCCACAAGAGCATCTATTCCTCATCTTCAGGAATTCCCACTGTGCCCACTAGTGAAAAATATGGTCAAGTTGTTAACAAGAAAAGGTTAATGCAAGTGAAGCTCATCACATAAAAACACCTTGGACAGATACCATGCCAACAAAAGTTGCTATATACAGTACTATAATTTATAAAACTTTCCTGGCCACTGGGGTTTTTTTTAATACAAAAATGCTCACATATAAAATAAATTATTGTAACAAGCTATTTCATAAAAATAATTTTGCAAAATCATACAGTAAGGAAGAGATACTTATAAGAAACCCCTACATGGGAGACATTTGATGTGTCCCAAGACATATATTAATGTAAAACATGTATATGGAGCAACTGCTTATATTCAGAAGAAAGATACAAATGATAAACCTTTAAAAGTTTTTTATTAACAATTCTGACTCAAATGATGGCGCACATAACACAGTCTATTCCCTGTCACTGTACTTCACTACATTTCTGCAGCTATACCTTCCAGGCTGTGTGACCTCCTGTTTCTCCAAACACACCTGCCTATTTTTGTTACTGAGTCTCAATGATCCTGGGGAATATGCACACAGGGGAGGAACAACAAAGCCATACAGACTCTGCAGCAGGGCACTTGGGAGCAGTCCTGTGCATTATTCCCCACTTTCAGCATGATTGGTTCCCCCAAACCAAGCAGCAACTAGGCACAGTATTTATTTATGAATAGAGTGCCTGTGATATATGCCCCAAGTGACCCCCCCTGGCACTTGCTTCTTTAAAACTTACCCCCCCCCCATCTCTCTCACACACACACANCCCCCCCTGGCACTTGCTTCTTTAAAACTTACCCCCCCCCATCTCTCTCACACACACACACACACCTGCTCAGAGCATGCTGCTTTCTTTGATTTATTCAAATGATGAGTCTCATAGTATCAAATCAAAATTTAGAAACCAAGGTTCACTGAACAAATTATACTGACTCAGTTTGGAGATAGCTGCAAGCCCAAAATAAACAGACATTATGGACTTAAAAATAACATACATTATGAAAATAATGGCTATAAATGTTGTGTGGGTCAGGTCAGTCCTCTTCCCCCCACCCCCTCTGATTAGTTATTGAGCCCTATACTCAGTTCCCTATTCTGTAAAATGGAATTCCACTGGAAAAGAAGCTTGTGGTTTCAAAGGAACTATTTTCTATACTGCTCTGGATCTCTTTTGTTTCTGCCATCCTTGCCTACAATTCTTTGCCCACAACAGAAAAGCTAATTTATATGAAGTGTTTAATTTCATTAAAATAAAAACAGTTAAAAAATGTTTATTCATCTTGATATTTTTAGGGTAATAATTTGTCCAGGATTAAAAAAGAAAAGAAATTGTTGTAATGTTGTTGCCTTGCTTTATGCCAGATGTATTACTTGTTGATGTTTCATTTAAATATTGTTTTAACAGGAAGATCGGGGTTTTTTTTTGTAAAATGCAGGGGCCAAATGAATAATCTATTTCTATGGTTTTATTTCCCCCCCAACTTTTGCATTATTATATTTTTAAGGAAAACCAACTTAAGTACATATTTATACTGTTTTTCTTTTGTCATTTTTTTTCATTTTTCAAACCAATGTTGAATCAAAAACTATTTTAACTGCTGTTTGTTATGTAGTATATTTTCTCTTTTCAAAACCATTATACCAAATGTCAACTAAAAACTAACAATAAAATGGTTTTTTTTTAATTTAAAAACAAATATTTTAATTTGACTTTTTAATGAAAGAACAAGTACCTAAACAAATATACACTGCTGAACGCATTTCCTGCACACATTCGGACTTACAGTTTCACAGTAACCAATTCTTCTGGTGTGGAAGGACCAGGCCACTTGTATGAATTATCATAGCTCTCTTTGCTACAAAACAACAGCTGCAATTACAAATATGGCTGACAGTTTGTTGTGTTTTCAGTCCAATCTTTATTAGCAGCCAGGTATTTAACATATTGAATCAGGCATTATTTCTGTAAATATTAAATCAACAGAAATTATTTAGGATAAATGTCAACTCCAAGATGAAAATACTAACTTCTTAATTCCCATTTATTGACTGCTATAGATATAAATACAGTGAGTACTGCACACTTTTGAGAAGCTACAATTTCAACAGATGCTATGATAACCCAATCAGTGATGCAATTCAAAGACAGCTAAACACACATTCATGCTTTATCGAAATTAGAAATATGAATCTGGGAAATGGGGAAGCAAGATGCAACTTCTTTATTCAGAACTTTAGCAGTAGATGGGACTAATATTCACAATTCAGTTTCATCTAATATATGTTACCAGATGTGCCATATTACAGGGCTAATTGATTGCTGTCATTTTAGACTGTTTAAATACACCCATAACATAATTGCACTGTTATATTTGGCATTGAACTGGAGTAAATTTTTCAGTTCTGCAAGCCATATGTCAAAAATTATTGATAATTGGACTCAGAGGTTGTCTACCAATTATTGGCCAGTTATAAATATCATAAGTATCTATGCATCCATGATACCTTCTTGGATGGAATTGATTGTCTCCAACGTTTTATTTTGTGTTCAACATGGGTTGCCCAAATATATGATCTTCTATGGGGAAAGAGAGAGAACTGCCTTCTTTAGATTCTACTTCATTTTTGGTACATTTTCATTCTGCTAAATGTGATTTTGTTCCAGATTATTTTTGTTTATTACTCCTGCATGCAGGGATTCAGAGGGTGTTATTGATGAATATAATGTCTACAGAAAGCTATAGGGTGCTCATCAAGACTTTTGCAATAAGATATGATCAATACAGTAATAATATTAAATTCTATTTCTCCACAATACCTGAACTGAAAAATTCTAATTATTATTGTTCATAGAATAAACAGCACTGGTTACTCAATACATGTAACACCACTACTCAATTAGCTATTTTGCTTGACAGTGTGCTTTGAGGTACAACTCAAGTGCTGGTTGTTACTGTCAGGTCTACCATTCTAGTCTGGTGTCCTGTCCTCATGCTGGGGGGAGAGGGGAGGGGAATGCATGTTTGGGATTCTTCTGCTTCTGCTGTTCACTTGGGAATTAGGGAGGGGGACTGTCTTCGGAGATAGGGCAGACTCCTTTCCAGTGTGTTTTTGTCAGGTTCCAAGGCTGACATGCCCTGAGTGCGAACAGTGATCTGCTGGCAGCTCAGCATTCTCAAAACAACATCTCAGCATTACATTAGGTACCGGTAGACTGTTATGGGAGGGGTTGGATTGGGAAACTGAAATAACTGCTTTATGCTTTGAGTGGGACCCTCAGATTCCATCTGACTTTACTGCAACCAGTTTCTTTCAGTACAAGTTTTTTTATTCAACAATTCAATGGATTCAAAAGTCTTGCTTTCCTCAAGGGGCCAACTAGGGCAAGCCTGACAGTTATGTTTAAAGCCCTTCATGGATTAGGATTGGGTTATGACCATATCTTCCCAGTTGTTTATACCGGTCTGATCAAGTCAGACAAGATAGGAATGCTTTCATCCTGTTGGTCAAAGAAATGCCAGCTGTCAGGGCCTAGAAAACTTGCCTTTTCTGTTGTGCCTCCCTTATGGGAACATTCTCTCTCCAAGCATCTGAATGGTCCCAACTGTGCTGGCCTTTCATAAGTCCTAAGTGCCTAAATGTGTGCAGGGACCTGCTTCTAGTTTGTGTTAATGATTCAATTGTTGTTTTTTGGATGCTTGTATTTTTAATTTTTATAACATTTGTTATTTGTATTCTGTTTTAATTCTGTTCATTGCCCAGAACTACACATTGAGATTGGTGGCCATATAATTGGCTAAATAAATAAAATATACTATACTGGCTGCTGGTCAGGTTCAGAATCTATTTAAAATGACACTTTGTTGGTAGTGGTATTTAACCTTCTGAAGTACTTCCTCCCACCCTCCCATGGACCTTCAGGTGGACCCGATGCTTATATCTTCGAGATTTCCTGAGGTCTTCCCAATATTAATGCTTTAGGGTTTTTTCTTCCTTCCCTACACCTTTCTGTTAATTTTGGAATATCATAAGCCTTAACTTTCTTTCTGTTTTGAATATTTTTAAAGCAATTTTGTTTTGTGTTAAAGATAAGATACAGTATTAAAATGTACTATAAAATATCAAATAATCAAATGAACTATAACATAAGGAAAGGCCAAAGCTAGTCAAAAACAGCCATCAGGAAAAATAGATTAAAAAATTGCTGTCAGAAAAAGAAGACTAAGAAAGATTGGTACCTTCCCTGTAGAACACATAGCAAACTTTCATAATTATAGGATCTATGCAGCAAGAGGGATTCAAATATCACATTTAGCTCTGATTTCTTCAATATGCTTCACAAATAAAATTGAACATTGAGATGTAAATTCCAGTGACTGAGTACAAGCATCATACTATGCAACCAAACAGCTACTTTATGGATTAGTACATAAGAATATGAAACTATAAAATTGTGGCTGATCACAGAGAAAACTCCTTAAACCTTCTAAGAAGTAGAATATAACAAAGGACACCAGTCCCAAAGGTCTTCCTCCAAAGATTCTTCTATCTGGGATTTGTTGTTTATTGATAACATCAGTTTGGCAGATAACAAAAACAACAAAATGAAGTGTACATAGCACAGTAATATTATTGAAACGGTCACATCATGTAGTAGCACTTGTTCAGAGAAGCTCGTGTGAACATACCAGTCTTTGCTTACTTCCTCACTTGTCCCTCAAATGCCTGTGAACTTTTGCATGAGTAAAGCATCCAAATGACTGAGTTCACCCAGGCTGTTCTAGGTGCAGTGAACAGTGTTTCCAGGCTTCTCAAAGGATTTGGGCACCTATTATGTTCAAGCCACTGAGACTGCATCAGTTGTAAATGAAAGGGGGAGCCCCCATAAAAAGCTGTCATGAACACCTGCTCACAGCTATTGTATGCAGGCCCTTTGGAGGGGAGCTGCATTTTAAAAGCCCAAGAATTCCCAGACAGGTAGAAACAACCCTAAGTCAGGGGATCCTAATACCCTTCCATGCTTTGCATAGACACAACCTACTCACTCACATATACAAAGTCTACTTATATTCATAGACATTCCACTATTGTTTCACTATCACACATATCTGTTGGCTCTGTTGGTTGTATTGCTGCTACAAAGAGTTCCCTAGGATATGTTTTCAATTGTCCTTAAGGGAAGTACAAACAAAAATATATACTGCTTAAAACAATTCAATGTATCAATCCACCATTACATTAAAAAAGTTAAAAAAGTTAAAAGTTTTTTACAACTTAAAAAGTTAAAACAAACAATGACCTCAGACATAGAGTCAGAAGAAAGCACTGTTTGTCATACGTGCTTGTTTGTTCAGTTTATAGATTGCCTCAATTATCCAAGCAACTCTAGTTTTAGTTAACAGAGACACTGAAATCCGCATGTGGTAATACTTAACAAGTGGAAGTGATCCACTAAGGAAATTAAAAGACAGAAAGCTTAAAGGAAACAAAGTTTTGAAGTCCCATTTCTACCTAGGTCTGGGTTTGGGGTGGAGAAGGTTACAGGGCACCAGTGGTGGTATTCAATTTTTTTTTAACCACCAATTATGTGGGTGTGGCTTGGTGGGTGTGGCAGAAGGATACTGTAAAATCCCCATTTCCTCCCCACCCCACTAACCTGCTTTCCAGCTCCGTTCTTCTGTGCAGGGCAACAAAAGAAGGTCCAGCTCATCAGCTGGAACTCGGGAGGCAGCGAATTGGAACCTTTTTTTGCTGATTTCTAACTACAAAACGCCCCCATTGGGGAAGCTGGATTCTCGTAACAACTATAGCAACTATAGCAATCACCACAAAATCACCACAAAAATGATCATAAAACCAAGTTGCAGACTTATGATTTGTTCAGAAGTAAACCTCAAATACTTTAGGGGGCCTATGCTGGAGAAAGTGTGTTGCAGTTTTAGGTGACCTCCAATTAAAGACTTTTACTAAAAGAAGAGTTCTTTCAGCACAACAGAAAGGTCACTGCCCCCCCACCCCCAAAAATTCTATTCTATTCTAAAAATATGGAGATCCTACAGACTATGTAATGTATGGTAGTGGTATGTAGCATAGAACAAGGGACAATATGAAGGAGATTCCTTTTATATTGTGGCAATTCTACTGCCCTACCACAAAATAGGACAAAGCTTATTATATAAATCCACCATGCTTTATTGTAAACTATGTCTGAAGGCCTAATGTATTATGTAAACCCTTCCAACTGTAGTTTATTGAGTAACCAGTGTCTTAATGCAACCCCTGATCTTAGACTATATGAAGATTACTACTGAATACAATGGACTGCAATCTTACACATATTTATAACATGTTAAGTCCCTTTGCAATCAAGAATCATGTATCTGAGAAAACATGCCTGGGGCTGCATAAATTACAAATGCTCAGTTCAAATTTTGTTCCATCAACAATGCATTGCCACCCACACACTCAGTTTAAGTTTGAATTCCATTTGGCATAAGAGACTTAATAAAAAATAAATGTAAATGTAAAAAAGTTTGTTGCATCTTTACTTAAAAAATGTATGATAAAATAAGTTTGAATTATAGAATATTTATTGTTCATCTATAATTAAAACATGGCTACTACTATGGTGAATGCTATGATAACAGTGGACAATGAAAGTAAGCCAAATGTGAGACTAAATGCAATATTTAGCAAATGATACCAGTACTTTCATAGTTAAAATGGAATAAGCATTTGGAAATTATTCACAAGTGGCAGGAAAAAAAACAAAAGCAAGCAAAAGGATGAATTTCTGCATTTTGGTAGAATGTTTAGTGGTTAATGTTTAAGACATTAAATTGTAGTTAAAAGGTAGTATGTAGTACGCAAAGAAACAATGGTTGTCTGTTAGTCAAAAAAAGCTAAAATGCCTTAAAATTTGCCTAATGTGTTATGTGGAAGAGCTAGATGTGCCAGGAGAAACACAGCTGTCATGCGTGCAACATATGCAATAAATGAATGCAGATTGAACACAAGAAGCAGTTACAGAAAATCAGTTCTGATGAAGCAACATCCATTGGAGCAAAAGAAATAGAACTAGTAGAATGAAAAAAATATGTTGAGGTCACCTGATCATACGAAGAAAATGAATAAGGACTGAATAGCAAGAAAAATAGCCAAAAAAGAGAGGTAAGGGCTTGGAAAAACAAAAGAGAACATATTAAATTTGACATGAATGTAAAGGAAGCAAGGATGGTTTGCAAACAGAGAAATATATGGAAAGATATAGAAAAAAGCATTGCTGTAATCCATATTTCAAATTCTGTAATTGTTTCCATAGTTGCTGCAAATCTGACTAAATAATGAACATTTATAAAACATTTTAACACTATTAACACACTAAAGCTAGAAACAATAGTAGGAAAAATAATTCATTTAATTCTGGTTATGCGTAATGAACATGCAACTTCAAAATGTTCCATTTATATGTTAAATAAGATTTTTTTCATCAAATGAAGCATTATAACTCTGTAATAAAAAAATGCTGAATATGATGATTTGTGGAAGCAATATAAACCTTACTTGGTAACATAACTTTAAAAACAATTTCAATTAAAATAGTTTGCCCTGAAAAGAAAGTAGACCACAACCTACTTCTTGATAAGCTAGAAAAAAGTGGAATAGATAGCATCATCACCAGATGGATTTGCAACTGGCTGACAAACCATATTCAGTGAGTAGTCCTTAATGGGTCTAAGTCTACATGGAGGGAAGTACCCAGTGGGGTGCCACAAGGTTCCGTCTTAGGCCCAGTATTCTTCAATATCTTCATTAATGTCTTAGATGAGGGAATAGAAGGGGAACTTACCACATTTGCAGATGATACTAAGCTGGAGGAATAGATAATACCATCGAAGATGGATCTTGACCAACTTAAATACTGGGACCTATCTAACAAATGAAATTCAGTGTAGGAAAAGTAAAGTCCTACATTAAGACAAGAAAACCCAAAAGTACATATATAGATTGCGTGAAACCAGGCTTAATAGCAGTAATAGTGAGAGGGATCTTGGAGTCAGCAATGAGTCAGCAATGTGCAGTGGCAGCTTAAAAAACCAATGCAATCCTAAATTGTATTAACAGAGGGATACAATCAAGATCAAGTGAGGTACTAATACCACTCTATTAGGCTTTAGTAAGACCACATCTAGAGTACTGCATCAAGTTTTGGTCACCACACTGTAAAAAAGATGTTGAGACTCTAGAAAAAGTGCAGAGAAGAGCAACCAGGATGATTAGGGGACTGGAGGGAGACTAAAACATATGAAGAACAGGAACTGGGCATGCTAGTCTAATGAAGAAGAAGGACCACGGGAAACATGATAGCAGTCTTCCAATATTTGTTGGGCCTGCCACAGAGAGGAAGGGGTTAACCTGTTTTCTAAGGCACCTGTAGGGGCCAGGCAAAGAATAATGGTGGAAACTGATCAAAGGAGAGATTCAACCTAGAAATAGGAGAATTTCTTCTGACAGTGAGAACAATCAACCAAGAAACAGCTTGCCTTCGGAAGCTGTAGGAGCGCCCATCACTTGAGACTTTCAAGAAGAGATTGAACTGCCATTTGTCAGAAATGGTGAGGGTCTCCCACTTGGGTGGTGGGGAGGGGTTGAACTAGATGACCTACACGGTTCTTTCAACTCTGTTAATTGTAATCTAATGAGAAACAGATAAAGAAATGCTTACCATATACAGTAACCGATCTGGCAATAATAATGACCAAAGAAATGACCAATGAGAATATCTGTTCCCCCCCCCTGGGGGGGTTCCCTGGGTCCCCCCTGTCCTGTCTGTCTGTCTGTCTGTCTGTCTATCTATCTATCTATCTATCTATCTATCTATCTATCTATCTATCATTCATCCATGCATCCATCCATCCTATTTGCAAAGCTTCCCCTCTCACAGTTTAGAAGTCTGGACAGTGTACAATGATTTAAAAAATTAAAACAAAATTGGTAGGAAAGAAAACATATTATACAAATCTGAAGTAAGCAAGATAAATCAACATATAATCAGCATTCAGTTGAGGCTGACCATAATAACCTAGATTCTCCTGTAATACATGGGAGAAGAGCCAGGTCTTTTACAGTTTTACGGAAGACTAAGAGGGTCTTTCCCAGAGACTCACCCAGAGACAGTTCAGTTGATCCAAAATGGTCAATACAAGAAAAGCAAAGCATGTCACCTACAATCATTGAAGATATCAAGTCTATTCACCTCCTTGGTAAGACCAAGAGTGCTGATAAATGGACCTACTTGACTCTTAGTTTTCTTCTCTCCCCCACAGCAGAGGTAGACCTTACAAAGAGCAGAGTTGCAATTAAGGCAAGCAATGATGGAGAAGCTGCAAAGTGAGAAACAAATCCATAGCCAGTAGAACTAAGGACCTAATTTAAACTGGTAGATCAATAGTTATACAGACTTGAGATATGGTCAGGGTAGAGAACTGGATATTCAAAAGATATTCTGGATATTCAAAAGTTCAAGAAAAATCTTGGTCACTTCAGCAAGACATTAATAATATTGGAAGGGATACACAAAGCGTGCCCCCAAACACAATTTAATTATTCAGCAAGAGAACCAGGCTGGATATGCTATGCTTGGATTACTGTAGTAGCCTGTTGGCTGGATTACCCAACAGCTCACTCTGTCCATCTCCAGAATACTGCTGTTGACACAATTCTGGACATTTCTTCTTTTCCTCTACTTCCTTTGGTTACAAATTGGTCAAGAAAGATGCCAGTACAACACTGATAATATGAGCATATCCAATTATTTGAAAAATTTGCTAATGACTCATGTACCTATTTACTTGATTTAATTATCAGACCAGGGTCATTTGGCTCTATTAAATAATAAAATAGCTGCATCAAAATTAAGAGTTTTTTTTCACTTGACTCTGGTCCTTTGGTATAAGTTTCCATCAGGTGACATTGGATCATTTAACTTAAAAAAAAACCCCAACCTAAGAATATTTTTTTCCTTGACATTAGATGAAGTTGCTTCAAAATGCACCAAACCTTACCTAACCCTTTAATGCATATAAGTTAATATTATTGTATGTCATGGCCTTTTAGTTTAGAAGCTTCTTATTTTATGTTATGATTGTAATATATTATTACATTAAGTATTGTTTTATTATATGTCTATAAGCACATAATAATTAAAGTACGACTACTACAGTTCAAGGAATGGTGAGCCAAAAGGAGTGAAAGTTGAACTCTGCTATTCCATCAGCTAGCAGATTTCACTGGAAATTGGGGTGCTTTAAAGTGGCCCTTTGCATCATCACAGAGGCCACCAGAATAATGGGAGAAGCACATACAGAGAACCCAAATGAAGGCCTTTCTGCAGATCCAGTTCCAAAGAACTGGGCACTCTCTTTTTGTTCAATAATTCATTTCCTTTCTCTCTTTTCTTCTGTCATTGAGATACCAGAGGTGGGCTTTCAAAAGCTTTGTTGCTGCCATATGAAATGGTTAGTATGACTGGCTCTGATTCTAGACCAAGGAGCCTAGATCCTGTTAGTTAATGTCATCTGATGGCAAACAGAGATGTGCCTTCTGTGCCTTGGGAACAGCACCCCACACCCATCCACCATTAATGAGAGTTAGTTCCTTTCCCTGACTTTCAAAATGGGCTGTCTCTTTTTATATTGGCTGCGTTTGTTTGTTTGTTTTGCATGATAATTTTTATATCTTTACATTTTCATGGTGGTTTATTTATTCACTGTATCATTTTTATATGGACTTGTTATTTTCTAATTAAATGTTACCCTCATTCATGTGCCAAGTTGGTAGCTATGTAATTCAGTGATACAAATAACATATTCTGTACTCTGGAACCTTTAAGAACCAATAGCCAGAGTGAGAAATGGCCACTGTAGACAGCCCTTTTTCATGTTATGAAACAGTAACAAATGGCTATTTTTTTGATCACAACTGTATGCAGGACAGGTGGTTTGCTTGTTCATGCAAATAGTGAGAGTGCATTCAAGAACCTATCTCATCCTAGATTCTGAATAGAACTATAAATAGCTTCAGCACTTGAAATATTTTTTTGCACATCTGCATCCCTAAACACACTTCAAAAAATGCTTACATAGGGTTTGTAATTGGATTGGATCCAAATATGTCATACTTAAGGGTGGATACATTTATCTTTAATTTTCACTGATTTCACCAGGTCAGCCATGATTAAATCTGGATCCAACTCATTGTTTTTACTGTCATGGAATAAAAAGAAGAAAAAGTGAAAATGTTTTCTGCATCATATTTCATAATAGTTTAGTTGGCTTTGGGTATTTATGCATCTCAGAAAGCTGGGTGGAAGGTGCACTACTCTGCCCCAGGAGGGTAAATTGTTGAAACCTTTTCCAGCATCAGCTTGTCACATTATTGCTTATTTAGTAACTTAAGCAGCAAAATAAAGGAGCAAAACAGTCACCATTGCCACTGTTCTCTTTGAATCTTGTCTTTGAAATTTTAAAATTGGTTATGTATAGCAATGTCATTTCCGATATTCTACTGGCAGCTCAAGAGAACATACTGAATGCAGTAAAGCATTTCAGATTTCCTACATATTTTCCTATCCAATAAAATAAACATCTATCCCCTCACCTTCAGTTTAAAGGGTCCTTGTGTCTCTATTCTACTTTTTTCCACCAGATTAAGAAAAAAGTCATATATAATGCAGCCAAATTTTGCATAATAGCAGGGAATGAACATAAACAATTAGCTTTGCATTAGTAAGCAATGTGCGTTAGTGATTCCTTTTCTATTTGTATTATAACTAATTCTTTTCTGTTATCTGTGATTACCACCTCAAGATTTTTAAATTTTGTATAATGATTTTATGTCTATATTGTCAAATTATATTATTGTAAGTTGAATATTTACTTCCCTTGTTAGATGTAGATACCAATATTATTCCACAAATTTAGCTTTAATAGCATGCACCGCTGTATCATTTTATTCTGTTTGCTCACACCATATCTGAACATTTGGTGTTATTGTATTTTCTCTTTTTTTTAATGCTGTTCACTGATTTAAAGAAATAAAATCTATCTATCTACTCCCATTTAGCACTATATTCTAAGGAGCAAACCTGAGATACTATGAATATAAAAATATGCTTTCTAATGAATTGTGCCCCTTCCAATGTTATACAGAGAATAAAAAAAAATACCCCATGGGCACAGACCAAACCAGTCTTCTCAGCTTCAAATTCTTTACCCTTAAGGCTAAAGGGATGCTGGGATTCAAACTTTGTAAGGCTCTTTTTTTTTAAATCAAAGCTTTGCCCATTCATGGAAGGAGGGGCAAGAGCTCTGGCTGATTAGATAGCTATGGCATTTCTGCCTTAGCATGCAGCATAGCCTGAAATCTGTCCCCTGACTATATGGACTGAATAGAACTGAGTCAGAAATCTTAGTTGTAACACTTTTCTTTCTCTCACTCAGTAAAATGGGTTCTGAGATCACTGTTTGGAGTACTATGAAATTTTGATTTTAAAGAAAATTATTTTATTTTTTTAACTAGCATTTTGAAACATCTATTTTTGCCTCATGTGCTAAAAACAGCCTAAGGGTGTGTGCTTCCAGATATATCCTATTACATATGTGTATGCATCTATTGGTACATTCGACATGCTGGCAATTTTATCAGATCTACATCCAACATGTGATATAGCTCTATAATTTTTATAGCATGGGGACTTGTATTATTACAGTGTAATCCATATTTTACAGTTTTTTTTATTCAGAAGCAAGATTTATATTCAGTCACTCTTTAAAAGTGAATTTGGCAAACTTCTAAAAGTTGAGGTGATGATAGGAGTTATAGACTAGAACACTGTAATTTGGCCTATAATTGTCCCTAAAATTTATCTAAACATTGACATAATTTTTTTTTTAAATAGTGCCAACAGATGTTAGTGTATCCATCATTCATTGAAATATGTTGTTGATATGGCTAAAATGTTGTCAAGAGTAATTAAAGGTAGTTGCTAATCATACATTCTAGGCAGTAAATTCTATCAAACCTTATTGTAGCATATCTCTAAAAGCTGAGAATAGAATATATCAGAGACAAAAGGGAGCCCTACAATGGAATTACTGTAGTGAAACTTACGCAGCGACTTCATACAGACCTATAGGAATGAAGAAAGTATTCAGTATTCACAGAATACTTGGTGGAAAATTCATTGAAAAAAACATGGAAGTGTTTGGATTCCTTACTTAGGTTTCTTTAACATACACTGCTCAAAAAAATAAAGGGAACACTTAAACAACACAATGTAACTCCAAGTCAATCACACTTCTGTGAACTGTCCACTTGGGGTAGCAACACTAATTGACATCAATTCACATGATGTTGTGCACATGGAATAGACAACAGGTGGAAAGCATAGGCTGTTAGCAAGACATCCCCAATAAAGAGAGGTTTCTGCAGGTGGTGACACAGACCACTTCTCAGTTCCTATGCTTTCTGGATGATGGTTTGGTCACTTTTGAATACTGGCAGTGCTGTCACTCTAGTGGTAGCATGAGACGGAGTCTACACTTCACACAAGTGGCTCAGGTATGCAGCTATCCAGGATGGCACATCAATGCGAGCTGTGGCAAGAAGGTTTGCTGTGTCTGTCAGCGTAGTGTCTGGAGCATGGAGGCGCTACCAGGAGACAGGCCAGTTACATCAGGAGATGTGGATGAGGCCGTAGGAGGGCAACAACCCAGCATCAGGACCGCTACCTCTGCATTTTGTGCAAGGAGGGACAGGAGGAGCACTGCAGAGCCCTGCAAGATGACCTCCAGCGGGCCACAAATGTGGCATATGGCTGCTCAAACAGTCAGAAACAGACTCCATGAGGGTGGTAACGAGGGCCTGACGTCCACAGGTGGGAGTTGTGCTTACAGCCCAACACCGTGCAGGACGTTTGGCATTTGCCAGAGAACACCAAGATTTGGCAAATTCACCACTGGCACCCTGTGCTCTTTCACAGATGAAGCAGGTTAACACTGAGCACATGTGACAGACATGACGGTCTGGCGACGCCATGGAGAACGTTCTGCTGCCTGCAACATCCTCCAGCATGACCGGTTTGGCAGTGGGTCAGTAATGGTGTGGGGTGGCATTTCTTAGGGGGCCGCACAGCCCTCCATGTGCTTCGGCACAGAGGTAGCCTGACTGCCATTTTAGATACCGAGATGAGATCTTAGACCCTGTGAGACCATATGCTGGTGCCGGTTGGCCCTGGGTTCCTCCTTAATGCAAGCAAATGCTGGACCTCATGTGGCTGGAGTGTCAGCAGTTGCTGCAAGACAAAGGTATTGATGCTATGGAGTGGCCTGCCCGTTCCCAAGAACCGAAATCCAATTGAGCACATGTGGGACATCATGTCTCGCTCCATCCACCAATGCCACATTGCACCATAGACTGGTCCAGGAGTTGGGGGGTGCTTTAGTCCAGGTGTGGGAGGAGATCCCTCAGGAGACCATCTGCCACCTCATCAGGAGCATGCCCAGGCATTGTAGGGAGGTCATACAGGTACATGGAGGTCACACACACTACTGAGCCTCTTTTGACTTGTTTTTAAGGACATTACATCAAAGTTGGATCAGCCTGTAGTGGTTTTTTCCACTTTAATTTTGAGTGTAACTCCAAAATCCAGACCTCCATGGGTTGCTAAATTTGAAATTTGATTTCCATTGATAGTTTTTGTGTGATTTTGTTGTCAGCACATTCAACTATGTAATGAACAAAGTATTTAATAAGAATATTTCATGCATTCAGATCTAGGATGTCTTATTTTTGTGTCCCCTTTATTTTTTTGAGCAGTGTATATAACATGCCCCTCTCCCTGAATGGCCATTCAGGGTAACTTGCATTAAATTCTTCAGCTCAGATATTTTTTAAAAAACCACTACAGGCTATGAAAAGAACATCAGAATACAGGATTATCCACACTCTGAAAACTATTCAGAATTAGTGCATTAGTTTTCACCTAAGCACAGCACCTCAGTGCTATTCATTAACGCAATTGTCTTTTTTTAGGCTTCTATTCAACACACACACACTCTTTTCTCCCCCAAAGTGGCTGCTTGAAGAGTCACTAGGCAACACCGAGATGCTCTGCCAATACCAGGTCAAAGCGTTTCTTCCAAATAGTTTCAAAACATACACACTGTAGTGCATAGTGCATCGTGAAACAACAATATAAAAGGTAGAATCCAAATCTTTTGTTCTTCTCATTGCAAACATCCCTTCAGTACCTTTTAAAAAAAGAACAAAATTGCCAGTTCAGACCTAAGTGCTAACCTGGCATTGCAATCAGCTGTGACCATAAGTGCCTTAGATAAATGACACAGGAAGCCACATATTTATTGCCTAGCAATAGTCTACACATGTCTTCCATTGTCTTTTCATGAAGAATACACCCTTCCTTTCTGGCAGAAATCTAGCAAACTTATTATGGTGAATGTACCAAACGTATCTTCCTCCTCCTATTTTTCCCACAACAAAGTCCTATATGGTGGGTTGGGCTAGAAAGAGTGGCTGGCCCAAAGTCATCCAACTGGCTTCTATGGTTAAGGTGTGACTTGAACTCACAGTCAAAGTCAAGGTAAATTAGATCATATGAAATCTTTATGAAATGTTGTAGCATTAGGCTGAAGATAATCATTTTATAAAACTGTATGTGTCATATTAACAATAGGTTGTTATTGACTAGACCAACCAGCTTAGTCTAGTGATTAAGACACCAGACCAGGCTAAGTGGGAGAGGCCATGTGACTGGGTGGCTTCTTTTTTTTAGCACACTCCGCACGCTCTGTTTTGTTTTTTGTTTTTGCCTCCTGGGCCTCAGGGAAGCCTCCTGGGAGCCTGTTTTTGCACAGCTGATTGTCGGAACAGCTGATCATTGGGGGGGAGGGAATACCATCGATCAAACCAGGCTGAACCTGTAGAACACCACCACTGCATCAGACTTGAAAGCAGGAGACTATGAGTTCAAGTTCCATCTTTGTTATTATCAAATAAATAAATACATAGATGTGCAGATCAGGTTTCATGATCCACCAAGCCATGATTTGGCCATCATGAAAGTGCTTTTTGATTGCATAAACCCTTTTTCGCATACATTTCCTTCAGGGGTGGGCTGCTGGGAGCTCGCAGGGGCTCAGGAGAGCCCCTAGGTAAGACTCTGTGGGGCTCAGAGAGCCCCCAATAACCTCAGAAAGACAAGCACCAAAGGAAAGCTCTTAATAGGCTTAATTGAACCTCTGGGTTTTCAGACAAGAGCATTTCACACCTTGTAAAAGTGTTGAAAGCTAGATAAACAATCCACTCAGCACTTGCAAGGGAGCACCATTGAGAAAATCAGATAAGATAGGACATTACTCCGAGGACATTAATTCCCAAATAATAAGAATACGTAGCTCACCAGAAACTCCACTAAGACTCCAAGGTCCCTCTCACAGTCACTACTATTAAGCCTGGTTTCACCCAGTCTTTTATCTAAGTATTAAATGCACGAAATAATAAACAACTTTTTGGTATATATCTTTTTTTAGGTAATTAGGGCATAGAAGCGATGTTGAGTTGGCCATACCCACTCAGTAACATGACCACCTAGCCACACTCACCTGATCACATGACCACCTGATCACCCAACCACCTAGCCATGCTCACCCAGCCACATAACCACTCAGCCATGACTACCCAGCCAGTACTACTCTGCCAGGCATTAGGGCAGAGAGCCCCTTGCTAAAAAAAATTGAACCCCACCCTTTATTTCTTTCCTTTTACTCTGGTTTCTCTTCAGTTCATATAAATCTTTCCTTCTTCATACCCTGACCTAATGAAATGTTGCAATGACAGCTGACAAATTTTAAATTCTGATTGAGAGATAAGTTTGCAGTAATCATACAATATAAGAAACAGATCCTGAGAAAATACACTTGAATATGAAATTTACTCAGTGATAAAACCAAAATTAAGTTAGAAAGGTAATCCTTGACTTACCACCACAATTGAGGCCAAAATTTCTGTTGTTAAGCAAGACATTTGTTAAATGAATTTTGTCCCATTTTACAACTTTTCTTGGCTCAGTTGTTAAGTGAATCACTGCAGTTGATAAGTTAGTAACTTGGTTAAGTGAATCTGACTTTCCCCATTGACTTTGCTTTTCAGAAGGTCACAAAAGCAATCACATGACCTTGGGACACAGCAACAGACATAAGTATGAACCAGTTGTCAAGCATCTGAATTTTGATCACATTATTCTGGGGATGCTGCAAAGGTTATAACTGTGAAAACTGGACAAGTCACTTTTTTCAGCGCTATTGTAACTCTGAACGTTCACAAAATGAACTGTTGTCAGTTGAGGACTATCTGTATTCGATCCAAATTTATACAGAAAATTGAAGCATTCAAAAATAAGTTTTCAATGGAACTCTACCACTTTTCAACTTTTTACTTTTCAGGTGAAAGTAAATTTTCCACTTTTCCACAAATTTGTAAAAGCCATGCGTTTTGTTCTAAGATGTGTGTAAAGATTATGTCGACACATCACTATATGTGGGAATAAGCAATAGCAGTAATTTCTTTCTTGTTCAGGGCTTGAACGAAGGTAATATATATGTCACCACATGTTTTTAAGATTGCATTAGGGATCAATTAAATTTTATCAGAAAGATGCAGAGATTGCATGTGTTTAAATCATTGTATGCATTACCATACCAGTACTGAGATATCATTTTCTCCTTGGCATGGCCCAGTTATAACCTTAAGGTATGTAAACTCTGCTAAGATTTATGACCTTTATCTTGGGCGGAAGACAACTTAAAGCAAGGAGTTTAAAGTATTTTTTTCTATCAGTTTAAGAATGGGTGGATTGCAATACACTCAGTAATTGTGAAGGGCTCCTTCTGGAAATATTTAAACACAGACCCCATAAGCTGTAGAAAACATTTAAAAATTAAGTTTAGCAAATCTTCCTCTTTGAGCCATTAAAATAGCTATGTCCTCCAAAGGATTATTTAGGTGCATTGAAGATTTTCCCCAATTGTTTGTATATGCACATTCATGCACAATTGCTTCACTGGGAGTCCCCGCGACAGACCTTCAAAGGAGCATATTGCACGTCCCTAACAGTGTAGCTGCTATAATGCTACAACTACAAATGCTTTGCAGAAAACAGCAACATGCTTGGAGAGCTTGGCACAGCCGAAGTATCAGCACACAGAATGTTTTGCAACTGTTGACGCTCATGCATTCTTGCAGGGCGAATACACTGATCTGCTCTGTGGGAAAGGAAAAAATAGCAATTTCAGCAAAGGTTTTTCTTAGAAGCTTTTTACTCATTTTTCATGAAAAAAACCCTAAAAAACAAATCTTGTGTTACCCCCTTTGTGTTACTAGTAACATCTTATGTCTAGTCCTTAAAGAAATTACCTAATAGGGAGGGAGAGGCTCTAACTGTACAAAGATTGTTATTTTTGATCTCGAGATTGGTCCTTGTATGTCCAGCATTCCAGTAATGAATCTGAACAGGATAGGAAGGAAGAAAGATCTCCGAAAGATACATTACAGCAATTAAAAGATGAGGTTCATTTCAGTCTCCTCACACTTAAAATTGTTTCTATTGGTGAACAGCCTTCAGACTGATAAAGGTAGTAACAGGCGAACAAAAAAAAGGAAGATCCATTGTTTATATTCTAAATCTTAATGCCGGAGGAAAAGATAACAAAAATGCAAGTTCCACTTTTGAAGTAATGTTGGGCAGCTAGCAGCCTTGAAAACCCTCTCTTGCAGCCCTCAAATTACACCCTGGATTTAGGGGGGAAATTACCAACTGTGTTAGCAGGAAGCCAATGACTATAGATGCATTAGGCCCGAAAAATGGGGAAGGGGGGAAATCAATCTAAAAATCCTGTCTACTCTGTCTACAATGTAAGTGTGGAACTACCTCATCCCTCTGTGGTCCTTGGCCTCCCCTACTCCTCCCCAACCCCCCCCCTCAAAAAAAAAAGGGAAAAAAGANCCCCCCCCCCCTCAAAAAAAAAAGGGAAAAAAGATGCCCCTGCTTTTACTTTAGGGAATCTGCAAGCTCTCCAAACATGCTGAAGAAATTGAAAGGATAGCTGCTATTTTTCTTACCATTATTTCACATTCTTCAAATAAATTTGCTTCACTTAGTAGATTAAACCATGATTTTATTTGCTTCTGACCATGATACTCTTTAATTAGTCATTTGTGGTATACTGACAACTTTTCCAATTTATGGAGGAAAAAATCTGCCACTTTGGAAAGAAGAAAGAATTCTTAATGGACTTAGTTGAATGTGTAGTTATAAATCCATATTTTCCCATCAGTACTAGGTACAGGTTGGGTCTACATACTGATATTTTATATCCTAAGAAACTCCCCTTAAGCAAAATCACAGGACAAGATCAAATTTTCCCATGAAATATGAAGCTACCTTATAGAATATTAAACCAATTAATCTAATCAAGTAGTCTTTGTAAACAACAATTGCTTCATCAGTACACTTTCAGGTTGAGATCCGTCTCAACTTATCTTCTGAACAGCAGTACAAAGATTGAAGAGATGTACCATATGCATACACAATAACAGCAGCATCTACAAGTTTACTAACTGCAGTGGGAGAATTGGACTTCAGTCTCTTTGTCTTCTGCAAACTGGACTCTTTGGAAATGCTACTTGCATGAGGAGGTACACTCCCTTTATTGCCACTAGTTATATGATTGCCTGAAAACTTGGAACAACATTCTCTATTCAGGCCTCAAAATATGAATAGAACAGAATTAATGAGCTGGAAGGGACCTTGGAGGTCTTCTAGTCCAGCCTCCTGCTCAAGCAGGAGAACCTATACCTGTGATGGAGAACCTATGGCACACGTGCCACAGGTGGCATGCACAGCCATTTGTGCAGGCACACAAGCTGCAGGCAAACTTACCTCACTGAGCATGTGCACGTCTCACAGCTGATTTTTGGCAGGTTTGAGACCTTTTTCAGCCTCCCAGAGGCTTGAGGAAGGCTTCTGCAGGCTTTGCAGGCTGAAAACTAGCCCCATTTCATCACTTCTTGTTTTTCCGACAATACCAGAAGTGACGAAACAAGGCTAGTTTTCGGCCTGCAAAGCCTGGGGAAGCCTTCCTCAAGCTTCTGGGAGGCCAAAAAAGGCCTCAAACCAGTCAAAAATCAGCTGTGAGGCATAGTGCAAATAAGGGGGTGGGAGTGGGGATTGCACATGCACGTGCAGGGTGTGGGGGGTGCACTCATTGTTTCCTGGGTGCTGGCACGCAAGCATGAACGTGCAAGTGCACGCACAATTTTTGGCACAGGAGCCCAAAAAGGTTAGCCAATACTGACTTATACCATTTTAGATAAGTGACTATTTCTAGGCTCTTCTTAAAAATATCCAGGGATAGAGCACCCACGATTTCTGGAAGCAAGTTGTTCCACTGGTAAATTGTCCTCAATGTTTGGAAGTTTCTCCTTAATTCCAGATAGCTTCTCTCCTTGAATAGTTTCCTACCATTCCTACCTGCCCTGCCTGCCCTCAGATGCTTTGGAGAATAATTTGACCCTCTCTTCCTTGTGGCAGCCCCTCAAATATTGGAGTACTGCTCTCATGTTCCCCCAGTCCTTCTTTTCTTCAGATTAGCTAAACCCAAACTGCAGCTATTCTTCATATGTTTTAGTCTCCAGGCCTTTGATAATTTTAGTTGCTTTTCTCTGAACTTTTTTCTAAGTGCTCTTTATACATCTTTTTTGTAGTCTGGTGACCAAAATTGGTTGCAGTACTTCAGGTGTGGTCTTATCAGTGGTTTTGTAAAGCATCACTAATACTTCACGTGATCTTGATTCTATGCCTCTGCTCATACAACCCAGGATTGTATTAGCTTTTTGCCCTGCTGCTGCACACTTGCTGGCTCATATTCATCCATTACAACTCCAAGATCCCTATCACAAGTTACTGTTTTTGAGCCAGGTCTCGCCTAATCTGTATTTATACCTTTGATTTTTCCTGTCTAAATGTCTAATGTCAAATAAGAAAACTGCAGCCGTTTGTGGATGAAATGCTTGTTACAAATTGTGTAGATAGCAAGAGAACCAATGAGTGAGAGAAACAGAGAAATAGTATGCAGGAATTAAGTGCAAATGATAAACATAGCTCTGAACACATGAGCTTAAACATACAGATGTAACCTAGCACTGATTTGCACAGAGGTATTTGCAATTTGATGAAAGTTAAAAAGTGTACAAAACTCAGAAGGAGAGCCAGGGCCTCCATTTAACCACTGAGCCTTTGTGGATGTAGTAGAGGAGCCTTCTAAAAGGGGTCAAACCCCCTCCCCTTTAAAAGGATGCAGTACCATGCAGTTACCGTTATCATCATACTGTAATAATAAGCTGAAGTCCAAAAAAATTACCTTTCTTAAAGTGGAAGTTGAGTTGATAACTGCCTCCCTGCCTGCCTCCTTCCTTCTTTTCTTTTCTTTTCTTTTCTTTTCTTTTCTTTTCTTTTCTTTTCTTTTCTTTTCTTTTCTTTTCTTTTCTTTTTTCTTGGCATATTTCTTGCTATGAGTATTAGGTTTCAATTTTTTTTACAACCTTTATGCAAAAAGGTCCTACTGGAACGCTTCTTCTCAGGGAGCCGAAGGAAGAATACAGGATGGGGTAGTCTCTAGTCTCCTAGCTCTGCAGACCGAGTTGAAAAAACTGAGGCACACCCTTTGGTAGCAGTCCCAGTTCTGAATGACATCGACGTGAATTCAGCTGCTCCTTGTCCTCAAACTGATAGCTCAATTGATACTACAAAAACAAGGTACATCTCCTCCCTATTCCGACCTGGAAGAATATAGGGTGAGACTGGATTCTCCCTTCGGCTCCCCAAGAAGAAGCATTCCAGTAGGACCAACGCACCTTCTCCCACTGAGCCAAAGGGAAATCCAGGATGGGACATACCAAAGGCGAGCTGATGGCTGTCCTATGGGGTGGGATCTGGGTTGGTCGGAGGTCCCACCTCTACATGCACACCCTGCAGGACTCGTCTTCCAAAGGATGCCTCTACTGAGGCAGAAGAGTCAATTTTGTAATGTCTTATGAATGGGGTCACTGATGACCAGGTTGCAGCTCTACAAATGTCCAGAATCGATCCCTTGCATTGCCCAGGCTGCAGTGGTCACTGAAACTTCTGATTTGATTTGCGCCATGATTCTCCTGGATACAGGAGGCTTTTGTAACTCATAGGCCTTTGCAATGCAGGCTCTGAGCCATTGACCTACTGTGGAAGGTTTCACCTTATGACCAAAGTTGACGGCTGAAAGGAAACGAACAGGGCTTCCGTCCTCTAAGAGAAGAAGTTCTTTTATGTAAATAGAGAGTCCTCCCTAACGTCCAAGTGTGCCATTTTCTCTCCAGTGCATGGGTAGGCTCAGGACAGAAGTTAGGCAAAATCACTCCTATGAATGATGGAATAAGGAGTTCACCTTGGGCAGAAAGGTAGGGTCCCATCGCAGAACCAACCCTGTTCGCAGGAATACACCAGATCCTTCTGATGGATAAGGCACCAACTCCGAGATACGCCTGGCCGAGGTAATGGACACCAAGAAATACACCTTGCATGTGAAGAAGGCCAAGGCAGACTTTACGCAAGGGTTCAAATGGGGGGGGGGGAAGTCAGTGCCTGAAGGACCTTAGGAAAATCCCAGGTGGGGAAGCGGTGGACCACCGGTGGCCTCAACATTCGTGGCTCACTAAGGCTTTCACCCTAGGGTGTTGGAACCAGAGTAGTAGAGCCCTTGACGAAATCACGGCCAAGGCAGCCACAGTCTTTCAAGGTGGGAGCAAGACCACCTATCCTACCTGTTCCTGTCCTGCAGGAACTCTAATACCTTTGGCAACAGAAACAACAATGGGGTTCAAATTGGTGATAGTGCACCAACTTGCAGAAAATCTTTCAAACGCTGCATTATATATCCTGGTTGCAGAAGGATTTCTGGCCACCTGAATGGTCTCAATGACCTTTGGGAGAAAACTTCTCCCGTTTCAGGATCCCCACTCAAGTGCCAGATGTCAACTGGAAACCAGGCTGGATCTGGGTGCTTGATCGGGCCCTGGCTGAGGGAGATCTTGTGCAGGGGAATTCTCCGGGGTCTGGCAACTGACAGGCCCAAAAGGTCGGTGAACCAAGGACGCCTGGGCCAGTAAGGGGCTACCAACAGAACTTCTGCCCTCTCAATCAGTACTTTCCTAATTGCCCTGGAATCAGGGGAGGGGGGGGAAGGCATACAATAGTTCCTGGGGCCACCTGCACCAGAGAGCATTGATCCCTTCTGCTCCCCAGGCAGGGAATCGAGCAAAGAACCTCAGGAGCTATGTGTTCTCTGGTGATGCAAAGAGATCCAGAATCGGGCTGCCAAAGCATTCCGTCATATCCTGGAACAGAGACGAGGATGCAGTCGCCATTTCTGACTGGTCGACCAGGCCCTGCTCACCCAGTCTGCTCAACCTCAACCAGGTCCTGCTCAACCAGTGCATGTTGTACACTCCCGAGATGTGTTCTGTTCGTAGGACAACAGATTTTTTTCCGCCCACCTGCACAATTGAGTTGCCTCCGCATTAGAGATCTGGAGTGAGTTCCCCGACCGGTTATGTGGGCCCTTGGGTAGCCACATTGTTCCATGAGGAGAACATTGTCTCCCCACCACTCCTGCCTTAGATCCTTGAGCGCTAAGCAGGCAGCCCTGAGCTCTAGCCAAATTTATTTGTGTGGACAAGCTCCTCTCAATGACCACCTCCCCTGGGTGACCTGTCTTTCCCCAAGTGGGCCCCTCCAAAACCATACAGTTTCCTGGTGTCGATGGTGATGGTAATCCTCTGGGGTTCCCTGTACAAGCATCCCTGATCCATGGCTTGGACTGCCCACAATAGAGAGAACGAAGAACTGCAAGGGGAGCAAAGCCTCCTTGGGAGTTGCTCCTAACACACCTCTGGTTTAGGAAGCAGGAACCACTGAAGGGTTCGAGCTGGAACGGGCCCACGGGCCAATCCTGATGCACGATATCATTTTGCCAGAAGTTGAGACAGGAAGATGATAGGCAACCTCTCTGGAAAACAGGATCAGCAACATGACTTCCCTGATACTGTCGTTGACGCTCCTGTGAGAGAAAAACCTGCCTGGCCAAGGTTCTATGATAGCCCCAAATGCAAGAGCCAACTCGATGGTACTAGTGGCATTTGTCCAGGTTTTATCAAGAACCCATGCTCTTAAAGAATCCTGACTGTCAACATCGGATCCTCCTCTGCCTGGGGTCGGGAAGAAGGATTCTATCAGATTTGTCCAAATAGTATTGGATCCTTATGAGTAAGGCTCTGAGGTGTGCCGCGACTGCTGTCAAGAGCTTGCTAAAGGTCCGAGGGGCTGATGACAGGCCTGAACGGGAGACTCCTGTATTCAAAATGGCGGCTGCCCATAGCAAAAACCTCAGGAACTCAATGGTGGGTTGGGGTGTATGGGCACAACAGGAGGTAGGCCTCCGTCAAGTCTATCCGAGGCCAACAAATCTCCTCGCCGCAGTCCCTCTAGAATGGAGTGGAGGGAGTGCATCTTGAACCTTTGTAGATTAGATGTCTGTTGAGCTCTTTCAGCTTGAGGATTGTCGCACCCACCCCCCAGGGCTTCGGAATCACAAGCAACATTGTCTTTCCTGGTCTACTGGAACCGCTGGATGGCCCAAATATCTAGCAGATGGTGGATTGTCAATTCCAGGAAGAGCCCAGTAAAAAAAGGATGCAGCTGTCCATGCTCTGAAGGCCCAGGTGTCGGCTTGATGAACGTCCCTGCATCAAGAGGGATGACAGATGAGGAAGATAGGGCTACCACTGGGCCATATACCTTTGGTACTTCCATAAAGTCCAAAGGTCCTTGTCCACATTAAATAAGTAGACTCAGACCCACTGGGGCGAGTATATATTCCCAGGGGACTCCCACTGCTTTTTGATCAGGTTCAGAAACATCTAGGGCACAAGTACAGAATCCACCACAGATATTTTTTCTCAGTGAACAGGAAATCCTCCTGATCTCTCCCTCTGTGGGAAGGTCCTGTGACTCCTGTTCCTTTTTAAGATGAGCCATGCCTTATCCTTAACTAGCAGAGTCTTGAAAAGAGCTTGGCTGGAAAAGGACCTTAAAGGAGTGGGGAACCTGCTACTTCCGACTCCTCATCCGAAAAATCCTTTTCTGGAAGGAGGTCCCTCTCGAAGCCATAAATTGGCTGCTTTCTGAAGGGGATGTCGAGCACTCCTCTAAAGTGGATCGGCTGTTCTGCAGAAGCCTGCCCCAGCCCCTGCAGGACTTCTCTGTTAGTGTCCAATAAGACAGCTGGCGCACTGGTTGACCATTTGCCTACAATTCCTGTCTTATTTTTGGGAGAGTCCAGGCTCTCGTGAAAGGATGTCATTTCTTGCATCTGGGACTCCTCAGGCCGTAAGCCAGCTGCTTAGATGTAAAGATGGCTGCAGGCACAGTCTGACTCCACTGGAGACTTGGCCTGCAGGTGCCGCCATCAAGATCCCCTGAGGCGGGCTCAGAAAAATTGTGAGAGGTTCTGCCTGATTTGGAGGTTTTCCTGCAATTCCTGAAGACTTGAGCCACCAGGAGACCAGGCAGTTGCTCAACCCAGCTCCGCAATTCAAAAGACAGAGTCAGAGAAAAAAGTTGAAAAACGGCTAATCTTTGATTGTCAAGCAACTGACAGGTCAGAGGGCTTGCAAGCCTGGCACTAGGCTGCACCACGATTATCAGGCAGATTCAAGTGTCTTGCAGCTGCCACGGTGCTCTGGGGACTGGATAGGGGGTGCAGGATTTAATCCCAATGGCCAGAACACCCCCCCCCAGGGACAATCCTGGAGACGAACTGCAAGATTGTCCCCAAATGAAAAGATGGCCGCGCTGCGGAAAAGGGACAGAAATGCTTAGCGCAGCGTGCCGCTCATCCAGGCAAGGGAAGTGGATGGGAGAAGGCGAGTTGAATAAGAATGCCGACTCCTGCCCCCAGCCTGGGCCACAATGGGCTCTCAAGGGTCACCTCCACCCAATTTTGCACAAAACAAAAAAACCCATCCACCAGCAAGGAAAGTCAAAAAAAATTAAAATAACAAGCAAAAAAAAAGTGAACTGGAAAAACGGCATGAAAAAAATGAAAGTGCTAAACCGCAAGCCGGCTAGTTGTCAAACTTGATCTAAGCCTCTCCGAAAAAGGTGTAATCCCAGGGGTGAATATTCTTCTACAATCCTAACAGAGGATTCATTCAGAGCCCTTAAAGGGTGGTCTGAAACACACTGAGACAGAGTGAAGAACTGGGGACTGTTACCAAGGGTGGTGTCCTCAGTTTT
>BHFT01037153.1:0-14424 GCA_004320025.1 Laticauda laticaudata
CTTACTAAGAAGTAGGTTGTGGTCTACTTTATCAAATGCCTTGCTGAAATCTAAATATATTATGTCCACAGTATTTTTGCTGATTTGTTAATTTAGTCACTGTGTTGAAGAATGAAATAAGATTCTATCCCTCTGTTTATGCAGCCTAGAATTGTGTTGGCTTTTGTGGCAGCTGCTGCACATGGCTGGCTCATATTTAAAAGATTGTCCACTAGAACTCCAAGATGTCTCTCACAGTCACTATTATTGAGCCAGGTACCACCTATATTATACCTGTTCATTTGGTCTTCAAAGAGATCAGACAACCACTTGTCTGAAATGGTATAAGGTCTCCTGCTTGAGCAAGGGTTGAACTAGATGTCCTCTAGTCCAATAAGAAATAACCTGTTACAAGCATTGGGATGCTGTTTTTCTAGTTTAGACAGAGTGATTAAATGCAAAAAGGTCAGAAATTGTTCTTGGTTCCTCTGAACAAAAACCTGATTTGAAGAAATGCCACATCTCACGGTTGTGTGTCTGATCTAATTTGTCTTCTCAAATGTGAGAACTCTGACCACTTCCTCCTTTTTAGAGTTATAACGGTTACAACATCCTAGTTGGCAGAGATACTTGAAGCTTCTCTACTCCGGGTGGAACCCCTGCTCTTCCTACGTGCCACAGAGAGATTGTATTGGGGTTGCAGGCCAAAGATCAGGTTGAAACCGATCGCTGAAGATCCCTGCAAAGGATTCCAGAGATTTGAGACAATTAAGCATTGTGAAAACCAACCTCAGTGAGTATCTCCTACCCATCCTAAAATAAAACAATTGGATGAGATGAGTTTGGAGCATGCGCAGAAGGCCATAATGGACTTGCAGTTTCATTTTAGATCAGAGGCACTAAAGGCTTATTTTTACTTTGCTACTAATGGGAATGTTCATATTAATAACAAGCGATGTGGGGGCTCAGTGGCTAATAAGCTAAGCTTGTTGATCAGAAAGGTTGGCAGTTCAGCGGTTCAAATCTCTAGCGCTGCGTTATGGAGTAAGCTCCTATTACTTGTCCCAGCTTCTGCCAACCTAGCAGTTCAAAAGCATGTAAAAATGCAAGTAGAAAAATAGGGACCACCTTGGTGAGAAGGGACACCTTTGGACACTTTCCATACACCTTTGACATTTAGTCATGCTGGCCACATGACTACAGAGACATCTTCGGACAGTGCTGGCTCTTTGGCTTTGTAACTGAGAGGAGCACCCACCCCCTAGAGCCGGAAACGACTAGCACATATGTGCAAGGGGAACCTTTACCTTTTCCTTTACTAATCGGATGTTTTTCATTTAACATATTTAACAAAAAGGTAGGTATTCAGCAGCTTCTGACCAGTTCTGGAGAACTGGTAGTGGAAATTTTGAGTGGTTTGGAGAACTGGCAAATACCACCTCCGACTGTAGAGTTTATAATATCCTTCCCCTGCCATGCCCACCAAGCCACGCCGACAGAACCAGGAGTAAAAACATTTGAATCCTACCACTGATTTAACAGATTGTTGGAAGGGACCTTGTAAATCATCCAATCCAACCCACCCAAGCAGGGAACCCTATTCTATTTCTGACAGATGACAGTCTTGTCTCTTCTTGAAAGCCTCCAGGGATGAAGCTCCCACAACTTCTGAAGGCAACTTCTGTTCGCATGGGTTGATGGTTCTTCCTGTCAGAAAAGTTTCTCCTTATTTCCAGGTTGAATCTCTCCTGGATTCAGTTTCCATCCATTATTCCTTTTCTGCCCTTTGGGTGCTTTAGAAAATAGCTTGACTCCTTCCTTTCTGTGACAGCCCCTCAAAATATTGGAAGACTGTTATCATGTTTTCCCCTTGTCCTTCCTTCGCTAGACTAGCCAATCCGGTTCCTGCAACCATTCATTGTAAGTTTTAGATAATCATCGTTGGTTGCTCTTCTCTGCACTCTTTCCAGAGTTTCAACATCTTTTTTATAGTGTAGTGACCAAAACTGGATGCAGGACTCTAGCTGTGGTCTTACTAACGCTTTAATAGAGTAGTATTCAGAGGTGGTATTCAGCAGGTTCTGGAGAACCGGTAGTAGAAATTTTGAGTGGTTCGGAATACCACCTGTGACTGGTCCAGCCCCATCTAGTCTCTGCCTCCCAAGTCCCAGCTGTTTTGGCTGGTCTTTTTGATTGCCCTGCGCCCTGCACAGGAGAACGGAGCTGGAAAGCAGGTTAGTGGGGTGGGGAGGGAATGGAATTTTGCAGTAACCTTCCCCTGCCATGCCCACCAAACCATGCCATGCCCACCAAGCCATATCCACAGAACTGGTCATAAAAATTTTGAATCCCACCACGGGTGGTATTAGTACTTCCATTGATCTTAATTGTATCCCTGTATGGCTTTTTGGGCTGCTGCCACACACTATTGGTTTATATTTAATCAGTTGTCCACTAAAACTCCAAGATCTCTGTAGGCCAATCTCTTCCCCACAACCCTTTCTTATCCAGTTCTTCCAGCCCTTTGGGATCAGCCCTTGGCCCACCTGCCACTCCACTGTCACCCTGTGAGGAAGAAGACGAAATTCCCCTGTGTCCTGGAGATGGCTGATAGTCTTGGAGAGGATCCGAACTCAGCCCTGAAGGGGTCAGCCGGAGAGGAGCATGAACCGCCAACCTTGGAGACCCCTCTCCTGAAGAAAGCTCCTCCCTGGACGAATCTGAAAGATGAGGCAGGAGCCGTCAGGTAAGTCATTATCACTGATACCGGTGAAAATTATTTTGCAGAATTTCCCCACCAGAAAGAACTTTTCATGGATTTCTGTCAACAGCTTATGGGTTGATTTGTGGTCCTTTTCAGGAGTCTTAAAACAATGCACTAGCACCTTCCCCCTTCTATTTTCCCCACAACAACAACCCTCCTGTGGGTTGGGCTGAGAGAGAGAGAGAGAGAGAGAGAGGGACTGGCCGAAAATCACCCAATCAGCTTTTGTGCCTAAGGCAGGACTAGAACTCACCATCACCTGAGGATTGGCCCAACCTATTCTTAAGTTTATTAACCTGTTACTAACCTTCCAATTCTATTAATGTATGTTCTTTGGGCTGGCTTTCATGCCTAAGGCGGGACTAGAACTCACTGTCTCCTAGAGATTGGCCCAAAGTCACCCAGCCAGCTTTCGTGCTTAATGCAGGACTAGAAAATCACCATCTTCTAGATGCCAAAGGCACCTAGCTGGCTTTCCTGGCTGAGGCAGGACTAGAACTCACTGTCTCCTAGTGATTGGCCCAAAGGCACCCAGCCAACTTTCATGATTAAGGCGGGACTAGAACTCACCATCTCCTGGTATTTGGCCCAAAGTCATCAGCTGGACAGTGGACTGAAGGACTGAATCCCACCTGGATCCTTTTCTTTTCCTTTCTCTTCTGCAAACCGGATGATCCCGATCGCTTCTACAGGGACCGTATTTTTGAAGCCGTACTTGCAGGAGATCCTGAAAAGCTCAACGACCTGAGCGATTATCTGCAGAGAACGCACAGTTTTCTCTCCGACACTGAATATAGAGGTAGATTGTTTATTGTTTCTTGCTGACTCTCATGCCAGCATAAAACCAGGACAAGCCTCATAGAACTGCCCCTAGAAGGGAATATTTGCAGCTCAGAGTTGAACTGGGGTGGATGGGTTATCAATCAAAATGCAGCTGGAAAGGACCTTGGGAGATCATCTAGTTGAACCCCCTACTCAAGCAGGAGACCCTATATCATTTCAGGCAAGTGACAATCCAATCTCTTCTTAAAAACCTTTAGTGATGGAGCAGCCACAACTTCTGGTGGCAAGCTGTTCCACTGATTAATTGTCCTCACTGTCAGGAAGTTTCTCCTTCATTCCAGGTTGCTTCTCTCCTTGGTTGGTTTCCATCCACTGTTTCTTGACTTGCCTTCTGGGGCTCTGGAAAATAAGTTGACCCCTTTAATGTTGGAACACTGCTATTATGTACCTGTTGTGGTCCACTGGCAGCCTGTGCAGACAGCAGTGGAATCGGACAATGGGGAGGAACATGGGCCAGTCCTGGAGTCTGGGGAGGATTGGGATGAGGGTCCTGCATCCAATACAGAGATGGTGCCAGGGTCATCTGGGAGTTATGTGCTGACTCCGGAGCCTCCAGAATCTGACAGCAGCGAAGCAGAGGAACAGAGGGAGCCTGTTCCCAGTGTGCGCGTGTGCAGAGCTGCCAGAAGGCAAGAACAGTTAAGACAAAAGGGGCGACTCGGGAGTAAGGTTTGGGGATGATTGGCCCCTCCCATAAGACATCAAGGAGGAGCAAAGGGACAGGAGCCTTTGCAGGAAGCAATTTTGTTCGATGTGTTCAGATTAAACCTTGAAGCTCTGTGTAGACTTTCTACTCTGTTTGGCTTTTTATAATTCATTTGGCACTCTAGTTGTTGGCAGCAATTTAAAGGAAAGGGTGCTTATCTCAAGGGACTATTTGGGACTCATTACAGGCCGGGAATGAAAATAATTCTCAGCATTGAAATAAAAAGAGAGTTGTTTGGACTAAGCGTGTGATTAATTACGATCTCGGGAAGCCTTGGTCAGAACAGTACCTCCCAAGTCCTTCTTTTCTCTAGACTAGCCAAACCCAATTCCTGCAACCGTTCTTCGTGTGTTTTAGCCTCCAGGCCTATTAATCATCTTAGGCCTATTAATCATCTAACACATCTCTCCCATGGGTGCAAAATTACAGAATGCCTGCTACTGGTTTGGGCTGCAGCTGCGCCCCCTGCCCAGATCCTGCTGGGTCTTGGGTGGGCTAAGATCTGGTAGCCCAAATGTCCTCCAAAGATGTTAGAAGCAACAGGTGCCTCCATTTCTATATGTTCTCCAAATTCCTCAACTAGATTGCTGAGCCTTTACAGAGGGATGGCACTGAACTATAGTTCCCATACTCCTGAACACTTGATTGTGCTGTCTGGGTGGTAAGAGAAGCAACTTACTTAACCATGTCTGGAAAGTACCCAGGTGGGAAAAGTGAACCTAGGAAGACTCTGAAAGAGCGTTTTTCCACTTTGGCCTCTTGAAGATAGGCGGACTTCAACCTCCAGAATTCCCCAGCCAGCTTTGCTCTTAATTCCAGAATTCTGGGAGCTGAAGTCCGCCCATCTTCAGGCGGACAAAGTGGTGAAACCCTGCTTTAGAAAGATGGAAGACGGGCGGACATCAACCAAGCCTCCTTCCCTGGACTTCTTTCTTCCAGATGGGAAGACAGGCAAGACCTGTTTGATGAAGGCCCTGCTCAATTTGAAAGACGGGCAGAATCCCACCATCCCTGTGCTCTTGAGGATAGACGAGGAGACCGAGAACCCCAACCCTTTGGTCAACACGGCTTGCACTGATAACTACTACAAAGGTAAGGCTCCTTTTTGGGATGTTGCGGGTGGAGGAGTCTGTTTTCTAGGGTGGGGTGGCTGGAAGATCTTCAGTTTGGATAAGTTGGAACTTCTTTCCTTCCTTCTTTCCTTCCTTCCTTCCTTCCTTCCTTCCTTCCTTCCTTCCTTCCTTCCTTCCTTCCTTCCTTCCTTCCTTCCTTCCTCTTTCTGAAACTCAGCAGAGTTTAGCCCAGCCAGATCATCATCATCTCCTCTTCCTCCTCCTCCTCTTCCTCCTCTCTTCAAGGGAATGTTTATTTATTTCTTCAATTTCCATGCCTTCCCCCAATGTTGACATAACAAATATGTGTGCCTTTCTGAATAGACAGCCAAGAATGTGGTCATAAAAGCCAAGTTGGCCGCCACCATCCCAGGAGACCTTAAAGGAACGGTTCTCTTCTCATTTTTGAAACCCATCCCATGCTTGGAAATTAGGGGGAATGGCTACACTAGTGGTTCAGTTAAAAAAAACAGTGGAGCTTTTTCAGATAAACAAGAAAACAGGTGTATCTTTGATGGTCCTGGGGTGGCTGCCATCTTGACTGTTTTGACCAAAATGTGTGGACACCTCTGATAAACCCTTCCATTTTTATCTGGTGTTGATTTTCACCATCTGTGCAGGCCAAACAGCCCTCCACATCGCCATCGAGAAGAGGAACTACGAACTTGTGAAGCTCCTGGTGAAGAAAGGGGCTGATGTCCATGCCAAGGCTTCTGGTCTTTTGTTCCAGAAGGACCAAAAAGAGGCTCACTTTTATTTCGGTATGTCAGTGGGACAAATATTGTGGGTGTATTTCTACTTTTTAACCACCCCTGCAGGCATCCTTGTTTTCATCAGCATCCTTGTTTTCATCATCCTCCCTCTCTGGGAGACACTGCAGATCAGAAGTGGCCAATTAGGGGCATTTGAAGACCAGAAGACTTAAAGATCTGTGAACTTCAACTTTGGCCACTAGAAGACCTGCTGCCTGGGGAATTCTGGGAGTTGAAGTCCACAGGTCTTCAAGTGGCCAAGGTTGGACACCTCTGATCTAGATGTTCAATGCAATCTAGCTAATCGTCCTCTCTCTTCCAGGTGAACTTCCTCTCTCCTTGGCCGCTTGTACCAACCAGCCAGACGTGGTCATGTACCTCCTAGATAACCATCACAAGAAGGCCGAGCTAACCAAACAGGATTCCATAGGTAACACCGTCCTCCATGCGCTGGTGATGGTGGCCAACAACACGGAGAAGAACACCGAGCTCGTGGTCAACATGTATGACAGGATCCTGAGGAAAGGGGCCGAGATGGACCCTCGCTCCAAGTTGGAAGTGATTAAAAATGGGGAACAGCTGACCCCTTTAACACTGGCTGTCAAGACTGGGAAAGTCAAGGTAGTCACCCTCTTTGCCACAATACATAGTCCTCGACTTACAACCATTCATTTAGTGATGCCTCCAAGTTACAACGGCATTAGAAAGAGTGATTTTTCACATATTTGCTCCTCTGACTTGGCATTTTTAAGATGAGTGGACTTCAACTCCCAGAATTCCCCCACTAGTCTTGTGTGAAGTACAGGTAGTCCTCGACATGACGCCCCAAATTTATGTAGCTAAGTGAGACATGTGTTAAATGAATTTTGCCCCATTTCATGACCTTTCTCATCACAATTGTTAAGTGAATCACTGCAATGGTTGAGTTAGTAACATAGTCATTAATTGATTCTGACTTTTGTCTTTGCTTGTCGCAAAAGGGAATGACATGATGCTGGGATACTGCAACTGTCATAAATATGAGTCAGTTGCCAAGTGTCTGAATTTTGATCTCCTGATCAGGGGGATGTTGCAATGGTCATAAGTGTGAAAAACAGTCCTAAGTCACTTTTTTCAGTGCCGTTGTAACTTTGAATGGTCATAAATGAACAGTTGTAACTCAAGGACTACCTGTATTTACATGACTACGTTATACTGTGGTCTGTGTAATGTCAGTGTCAGGACTCCCAACAAATCCACCCCCATTCAAATCGTAAGTTTCTAGCCACATCTCTTATGAGTAAAAAAAAATTGATTTATTAAGAATGCCCATGTTGACGTTATCTGGGTGCAGCCAACACTAAAATACACCAATATTCCCTCTTGACCCTGGTTTTCCCCCCACCCCACCCCCTGGATGTATATTCTCCAATGGGACACATCCATAGCCAAGAGTCATCAATCATGCTCTCCAATAATCTTGCGTGCTGACCGTTTTGGGCTGCCAAGGCGATTATCTAAGGCATTTGAGGAATGCACTGCTTTCCCCCACTCTCTTTCTGCTGGCAACTGAAGAGACCAAAGGACTATTTTTTTTTTTAGTTGACAGTCAGCTTGACTTCATTATGGGTGCACCCAACTTCTTGGAGACAGACTAGAAAAAAGGAGAAATGGACATAGATGCAAGAGGTTTATAATAATTATTTTTATTTTTATTATTATTTTATGAATCATGTTTAATTGCATTTAATTAAATTATCAATGCAAATACTGTAATTATAGTTACTTTGTAATATTATTGTTAATATTGATAATAATGATGTTAATATCAAATAATAACAATATAATTAATAGTATTATTACTGATACTAGTTATATTTAATAGTAGTATTATTAAGGATTAATTAAAAGATCAGGTCCAAAGCGAATCATATTTGTGCTGAGGTTTTCTTGATTGCATAGCTTAGTTATCAGATGTGACTTCAAAAAGGTCAAAAATGTCCAGATGATGGATGGACCCACCCAAGACACTCCTGTTGCCAACTCAACCCGTTTTGGTCTCTCCAGATCCTCAAACACATGCTCCAGCGAGACATGAAGGAACGCAAGTTCCACCACCTTTCACGCAAGTGCACCGAGTGGACTTATGGCCCCATCCAGAGCTCGCTCTACGACCTGACCTCCATTGACAGCTGTGAGGAGAACTCAATGCTGGAGACCCTGGTCTACGACAGCGATGTTCCAGTTAGTAGATCCAGTCAAGGATTGTCCTTCTCTCCTTCTTCCCTGCCCTGCAATTCCTTCATTAAGCACCATCTCCTCCTTCTTCTCTACTTCTCCGCACCCCTTCCTCCTCTTCCTCTTTTTCTTCCTTTTCCTCCTTTTTTATATTCTATTTTTAATTTTTTTTCAATTTGTCAATTGCTTACCAGATAATAGGTATTAGTAAAAACATAGTTATGAATACATGGATACGTATAAGAAAAATAAAAAAAATAAAAGAAACAATAGGACAAGGACAGGAGGCACATTGGTGTGCTTATGCAGGCCCCCTACAGACCTCTTAGGAAAGGGGTGAGGTGAATAGTCGACAGTCTAAGGTTAAAGTTTTGGGGGTTTGGGGAAGAAACCACAGAGTCAGGTAGAGGATTCCAGACATTGACTGTTCCGTCCGGAAAAACGCGAGGNTTTGAGTTTGTATCTATTGTGTGCTCTTGTATTGTTGTGGTTGAAGCTGAAGTATTAATTGACAGGTAGGACATTGCAGTAGATAATTTTATGTACTACACTTAGATCAGACCAAAGGCGTCATAGTTCTAGGTTGTTTAGGTCTAAAATTTCAAGTCTGGTGGCATAAGTCGCCATGGGTGAATAGGCGACAATATAAATCAAATAAATAAATAAGCTATTCTGCTATGAGTAGAGGAGGGGAGAACTCTTCTCGTGAAATATTTCTGGACTTTCTCGACTGTATTAATATCCGATATGTAATGCGGGTTCCAGACTGATGAGCTGTAGTCAAATATTGGTCTAGCAAATGTTTTGTATGCTCTAGTTAGTAGTGAGCTATTACCGGAGAGAAAGCTACGCAGGATTAGGTTAACAACTCTTAATGTCCTCCCCAGATTCCCAGACTGGTCCCCGTTCTTCCCCACTGTCCAATTCTGCTGCCGTCTGCACAGGCTGCCGACAAACCACAACACAGTGATTCACTTAACAACTATGGCAAGAAAGGTTTTAAAATGGGGTGAACCTCACTGAACACCAGAAATTTTGGGAACAATTTTGTTTGTAATTCGAGGAATACCTGTTGATTGCTATTGCTTTCTTGCGGGAATGTAAAACATTGAAGGTTTTAAAAGATTTTAAGTATTACAGGATTGAAAAAATCTACCTTAGAGCTTGCAATTTTCTCCCATGCCATTCAAGGCATAACCAGATCTAAACCTTAGATTGATTACAACCTAGAAATTAATTGTATGTAAATTGCACAATGGGCAAAAATTTTCTGAACCTGCCAATTTATTACATGAGATACATGTCGTTTATTTCAATTACATCCTCTCTCTTTTTCAAAATTTGTAGAAAAAATTGCTCAATCATTATTTAAACAGGGGAACTGTATTTGATGCCAAGGTACTATTGCTATTTACTTTTGACCTGATTTCTCAAGGTTGTTAACTAACAAACTCCCAGAATCAAAGCAATGGTGAACAACTGGAATGACGCAGCCCTGGGGGAAATTACAGGTAGTCCTTGATTTTATGACCACAATTGAGCCCCAAACTTGATGCCAAGTGTGACAATTGTTAAGTGAATTTTGCCTCATTTTAAGACCTTTCTGTCAACTCATAAAACATTCCTATGCCTGTTTTAGTAGCTGCCATAAAAAAGGCGGGGAGGAAGGAAATCTGGAAGAGCAGTGCATCAGTTTGAAAGTGGAGGTACATTCCAACTCTTATCTTTAAAAGATTGTCATTAAAATACCAGAGCTTTTGCCCTTGAATATATTTCATTGGAGAATGTGATTGATGACACCCAGCCGGTGAAGGTGCTCAATTGGAGAATCTGGTTTATGAGACACCTGGGGGGAGGGAGGAAACAGGGTCACAGGGGACTGTAAATTACATATGCCAGACTTCATACAGGGCAGTGCCAGCATGTCACCTCTAATGAATCCTTTGAAGTTTTTTGAAGTTTGGCTCGAGAATCATGATTTAATTAGAGTGATTGCTGGAATCCTGACACTTTCTTGACACTGTTAAGTGAATCACTGCAGTTGTTAAGTTAGTAACATGGTTGTTATGTGAATCTGGCTTTCCCATTCATTTTGCTTGTCAGAAGGTCGCAAAAGAGGATCACATCACCTTTGGGATACTGCAACTGTCATAAATATGAGCCAGTTGCCAAGCATCTGAATTTTTGATCACATGACCATGGGGATCACAGGTGTGATTCTACTGGTTCTGCCCGGTTCTGCCTGGTTCAGGTGAACCGGTAGCACTGAAGAGCAGCTGGGAGCAAACCCCATCGATCAGCTGTTTTCTGAAGATCAGCTGTGCCGCACGATTTAGATTAGCTAGAAAGAAGGAAATCAGATTTTTTGCTTTCTAGCTAATCTAAATCACGCAGCACAGCTGATCCTCTCTCTCACTGTTGTACTGCTTCGCCCAGGAGGCTTCCCTGAGACCCAGGAGACAAAAAATAAAAAAGTGCCCACCCAGTCACATGATCACCTGGCTGTGCCTACCTAGCCTCGCCCACCTAGCCACGCTCACAGAACCAGTAGTTTAAAAATTTGCATCCCACCCCTGATAGGGATGCTGCAATGGTCGTAAGTATGAAAAATGGTCCTGTCACTTTTCTCAGCGCTGTTGTAACTTGTACGGTCATTAAATGAACTGCTGTAAATTGAGAACTATCTGTAGATTGCAAGGATTGGAATGCAGCCATTCGTACAGAGGTTGTGGCTGACTGAAAAATTGTATTATGGCTGTTTTTCTCAGCTAGCCACTTCTGAGATATTCCCAGAAGTAAATTCCTCAGTATATGAATGGCACATTTTATATTAACAGATATACTGACTGGTGCTATAAAAATAGCAACTTTTATTCCATTTTTGTCTTGAAATCTTCCTCTCCAAAAGACTGAGATTATTTTAGCTGGACAAATTGTTCCAATTCCTTTTTTCTTTCAAAGCTCAGCAGTTTTGTCTGGAGAAAAGAGCTAAACCTAAACAGGTTAAAACCATGGAAACTTCTATTCATTCTTTAAACAGGTTGGTTGCATCCAAAGGAGATGTAATTCTCACACGTGGAGCCAAATCCATTGCTTTCCTAAAGGCTTGAAGCTGGCTACGAGTTACTGTAAGACAATGAAGGCCTCATTTATTAAGAAAATGACCCAGTTTTAAGTTACCAACAATTATTTTTCAGTGTGGAATTTTTTTCTTCTTCATCCCTAGTATGAGTGATAGACAATAGGAATTCAGTTCTGGTCTGTTTGACATGGATTTTGGTCCCTTTAATTTTGTAGCTTAAAAACGGGAAAAAAATACAGTTTGAAAAGTGATATTTGGGATATAAAGTATGCATTCCTTCAATGTTAAATCCTAAAATGCAGATTTTTAATACACATGGGTTATTTTTTCGAGCCAACTCCCAAAATGTGGATTGAGGATAATCTTTTTAGTTGACACTTGACTTACAACTGTAACTGAGCCTAAAATGTCTATTGCTAAGCAAAACAGTTGTTAAGTGAATTTTGTCCCATTTTACAACCTTTCTTGCCATGGCTGTTAAGTGAATTATCCCCTGAGCCTGGGCATGCTGCAATGGTCCTTAAGTATGAAAACCGGTGATAAGTCTTTTTTTTTTCTCCCAGTGCTCTTGTAACTTTAAACGGTTACTAAATGAATGGTTGTAAGTTGAGGACTGGCTTTAGAAGGCAAGGATTGAAATGCAGCCATTTCTCACAGAGGTGCCTTTTGAAAATTGTATTACAGCAGTTTTTTACTCAGCCAGTCACGTCCAACATACTCTTGGAAGTAAATTCCTCATGATTTCCAACCAGAGGAGTTGCTGTTGGCTGGGAGTGATAAGCAGTTGGAGAATGCTGGTTGGAAGACTTCACGAGCAAATAGAAACTGCAGGGAGAATCTGTTCTTTTTTAATTTAAAAAAAAAAGCTCTGTTCATATAACACCCCTTTGCAGCTGTGTAGGCATTACATGTGCACACTTGGTTAATGTTCATCTTTCTTTCTTTTTTTAATCTTACAAATTGCACAAACCAATCCAGTTTGGTTAGTTTCATGTGCTCTGGATGGCACAAATCCAGAAAGTGGATTAATTGCGTGTGCAGGCTGGGTGTAATTGCTTGAATGCAGCCATTGCTTAGAATTTCCTGCAATGTCCTTTGCATTTTAACTGCAGGAAGATGGGATAACAAGGAGAGTAACAGAAATAATCAGCAAGATGATCCATGTAAAAAAATGACAGGTTCTCTCTTAATAATCTTTGAGAGAGGGAGAGAGGGAAAGGGAGGGAGAAAGAGAGAGAGAGCTCACACATGCTGGTCCAAAATGTATAAAGAAAAGAGGTAAAATGAACCAAGAAGGAATAGTAGGTTTTACAGCCTCCCATAGATGCACAATGCATATATTTAGGTCTGTCTCAAAGAAAGAAAAATCAAAATTGCATAGACAGGAATCCAGGCAGGCTTCATCAGATTTGAAGATAAATCAGTATTGAAACAAACTTACATAGGAAAAGGAATCAAATAAAAAGTATTAAAGAATCCCTAAAGACAAAAGCCTAAGTAATTAAGAAAACTAGACAAATAGAAAAAAGGAAACAAAAGATAATTCAGAAAACCCTTACAAACACAGGACATACCAAATAAGCAAAACAGACAAAAGACACAAAATATAAATTACAAAAGGGACAGACAGGAGATTGCCACAGAACAAATATGAAAAACATTCTTAAAGCTAAAAGAGATTACAGAAAACCAATAATACAATCTGGCCACCGGGCGGAGTTTGCCCTCCGGCGGGAATAAAGACATACTCAAACAGTATTTGAAACATTAGGCACACATACAAACACTCACACAAAATCAACTTACAAAGGGAGAAAAGGGTATAAAAAACCAGGGACTTACCGTGGGAAGCTAGCTAGCCCAGGAACGCAGATTTCTTGCTGTTCTTTGCCTTCCTGAAAAATAAAAAGATCCAGCTTTCAAGCAGTTGTCCATATCCTTGCACCAGAGCTCTCCCAGCAGGAAAATCAAATCCTCGAAAGAAAGGCATTTTGGCACCTTTCAACAGTCACATGGTTGTTAAGTGAATTTGCCTCCCTCATTGACTTTGCTTGGCAGAAGGTCGCAAAAGAGGATAGCGTGGGGATACAGCGACCGTCATATATATGAGCCACATGATCCCAGGGATGCTGCAACAGTTTTAAGTGTGAAATGGTCGTAAGTCACTTTTTTTAGTGCCGTTGTAACATTGAATGGTCACTAAATGCAAGATTGTAATTTGAGGATTACTTCTAGTTTGGTTAAATGATATTACCTGCATTGTGATGTCACTGGTCACATGATATGAATGAAACAAAGAGGAAAATGAAAATGAGCTGAATCCTATGGGGGAAAATGACATCATCGCCGGCATGATGACATCATTGGACACCAGCAATTATGCAAATCCAGCCATAAATGATACCCTGTGGTCTACTATAACATCACCCCATGACACCATCACAGCTTATCATCAGGCATCACCCAGCCAGAGCCTGACAAGCATAAGCCAGGGTTTGCAAACCATGATGCCTAGTTTCCAACCCAAATAAGTGGTCTTGTGGGCTAGAGTTCCCTTCAACTGGTGTCCTGCTTGGTGTCTACGTTGCTGGACAGTTCTTCTGGAGCCCCTTTCACCACCGTCCTCCTTGGGGACCCAAAAGCAAACAAGCCGAGATTACGGTGCCAACTTTGGCCAATGTTGATGCCATTGTTTTTCTCCCTTTGCAGCTCTTTTCTTCCCTTCCTTGCTCCTTCCTTCCTTTCTTTTACCTTTCCTTTCCTTTCCCTTCCTTCCTCTTTCTTTTCCCTATCTTCCTTCCTTCCTTCCTTCCTTCCTTTCACTTTCCATCTTCCTACCTTCCTTCCCTCCTTGTTAATCCTTCTTTCTTTCTTTCTTTCTTTCTTTCTTTCTTTCCTTTCCTTTCCTTTCCCTTCCTTCCTCTTTCTTTTCCCTATCTTCCTTCCTTCCTTCCTTCCCTTTCACTTTC
>BHFT01037155.1:0-74445 GCA_004320025.1 Laticauda laticaudata
CAGAAGCCTGATGATGGCAGATGAGATTCTGCCGAAATGTTGCTACAACTTTAAAAGCACAGCTACAAGGACATGGGGAAATACCCGAACAAAGCTGAACAGCATAAATGTGTGTGTGTGTGCGTGTGTATATGTATATATGTATATATGTATATTCCATGTACATCTAAAATTCTTTTAAATTGTGGGAAAATGTGTACACATTATGCTTTTTCTTACCCTAGCTGAAGTTGATCTAATTTTTCAAGCAATCATTGTCTATGGATATAATTAAATGCCAATGTTCTTTTATCAGGAATGTGTTTTTGATTCTATTTCTTGATTTTATGTAATGTAGATCTAATGAACATGTTCAGATGACATCATGCTGATGTCAGCTGCTCCCTTTGGTTAATTGACTAATCCCATGTGCCAGGAATGGATGATTGGGAGTAGTTATTTTATGTTTTCTTAACCACCTCATATTATTACATGCTTCTCTCTCACATACATATATGGGGAAGGGAGGGAATAGGATAGGAACTTATTCTATACAATCTGTTTCTGCTCCCTTTGCATCCATATGTGGTTGTGGGGGCCAAACAGCAAAAAGATAAAATGGGATGCATAGAAAAAGAAGGAATAGGTGACCTAACTGGCATGATTGTTTGCAAGTAGCTTAGCTTCAGGCTAAAACTGAACTATTTTAAATAACTGGAAGTCATTTTCACAGTTAGTTAGGATATTTCTACAGCTCCTCTTTGTCCCAGTTAAATGTCTTGCATACAGATCCAAAAAACACGCAAGATATGATATGATCAAAGTTTTCGCGGGTACTAACATGTATGCTGTTCAGCTTCCTTCGGGTATTATCCCATGTCATTGTAGTTGTGCTTTTAAAGTTGTAGCAACGTTTCGGCAAAATCTCATCTGCCATCATCAGGCTTCTGTATTGAGTTCGTCTGTGAGTCAGGCTATCACAGCCATTTCAGTTTTAAATTTGAGGCTAGCCTACTGTTGAGCCAGAATAGTTTTTTATGTATGTATGTATGTATAAGTATATGTATACACACACACACACACACACACACACACACACACACACACAGAGCATCCATTTTTCTAAATAATTTCACATCTGTATCAGTGCCTACTTACCCCAAAATACACATCAGCTATTTTTAGCTTCATTTTTCCAATTATTATTTTTTCTTTCCTATTTTGTTGTTTATTGTGCAGTCAGCTGAGAAATGTTAACATCTTGCTCGAAATCTCTCAATGGAGTCTCTGTTCCCTTCTCTGATAATAACAGATGGGTTACTGCTTGTTATAATTATTAACATTTGTGGTGTGGGACAGGGCTAGGGTGGGAGATTTCTTTTTTATTTTGGGGTACCTGGGAATTATTTAAGATTTGGAATGTTAACTCCAGTGGTGACTGACTGTTTATGTAATAGCAGGTCGTTGTGGCTGCACGCTCTAGTAATTGAGGCTGTATATACTTCACTGAGCTTGTGGTAGAGCCTAGGGCAAAACTGCTGTCCCAAGAGAATGCTGGGATAGATAGAACTAGCCAATATGAGTCTGAACGTGGTGACTTTGCTGGTTGTTTTTTAGTTCCAAATGTCAGCATGCTTAGTTTTATTTTCATTTTCATTTAATGAATAAATGTTATACCATTTCCCACCCTAATTCCAGTCCTTTTTTTTCTTTAAAAGAAATGCAAGTTAAAACGACTTAAATTGAAAAAAAAAATATTGAGTTTCAAACTGCATCTTGTCCTCATATTCACAGTTGGTCTGAACTCAGCTGATTATCTCAAATGTCAAATTTAAAAAATTATGTTGGGAATAGAGTACACCAGGCACATTATGAGACAAGCTGCTCAGCAATCAGTGTTGCCAAAGACCAAGATGAATACATCTGAGCATGCTTGAATATCAGATGTATTGAAAGTTCTGCAATATGGATTTTTTTAAAATCAAGAAAAGGGATGCCATTATGTCTGAAACTTTGTTTTAGCGAAGTTCCTTGGAATAAAATTCTTCTTCAGCAACTAACACTCAGCAGAATGAAATTAATAAAGAGCTAAACAAAGTCAGAATAGAGACTATAATGAGTAGAGCACTAGAACAGTTATTCATTTTGTGGCAGGAAGAGATTTGAAATGGTGGCTAATTTCAGAACTGTATAAATGTACCATTGCCCCTTTCCCCCTCCCCCCAAAAGCCCTAAAGAATAGACATTTTAAGAGCCCTGTTCTTTTTGAAAAAGAAGAGCCTCACTATTCTATAGTAATTGCTATAGATTTCCCATTATTATATTCTTATTTTTTTCTTTTTTAATTTTATTTCTGCATTTATTATTTTTAATTTAGTTTTTGGTTTGTATTAGTAATGTTTAACAATATTACTGAACAAAAAAAGTAACTGCTACCAATGTCCTTGTAATAGTTGGATAGAGAGAAGATAACACTTTGTTCCTACTTACTTTACATTCATGGAAAATCTTGTTGTATACCATGAACACATACAGATTTTCATTCCCAATTTCTCCTCCTCTGCATTTAGACCTTTAAAACTCAGTAAAATTAATTAAAACAGGCACTTGGAATAGTAATTACAATTACTTGATACAACAACTATTAATGGTTGATACAACTATTAGGGAAGGAAAAATTACTTCTCTGTATTGTATACCCTTGAGGCTGATTCCTGTGCTTGATAATTCTATGTGGGCCTGAAATAATAGAAAAACGGTATATTTCAATCAGCCAATTTAGATTGGCTTGCTGAATATGAGGGTTGGGGTTTTTTTTGAATTTCAGAGGAATCTTTATTCAGTTTTACAGGTTTCATATTTTTTGCTAATTATCAAACCATCCAGTCTTCTAAAGTTTAACACTGTTCTTTAAACCTAATTGTTAATTGATGCAATTTCAAGACTATAATTATTTGCTGCCATGACTTTTAGTCTGCAAAGGCCTCTTATAGATTAAGTGAGATGAGATTTCTGGGCACAGGATTTTTACAGTTTGAAGCTTGTTATTGTTACATTGGTTATCTTAAATACAGTATTTCTGCCCTGAAATTACAATGAAATGTGCAGGTATCTGCTTTCTTTTTATAAAGATTGCACTGTTTAATTCTTAAAGCAACAGTATATAATAAATATAGCACCAAAACAAGATTATTTCATAAATTCATTCTTCCAGCATCTGGCTGAACTACAAATTAAAAGGAAACAATTTTTGGATATTAATGATAAAATAGCTAAAACATGCTGGTTATTCTGTAATATGAATAACTGAACAAAGTCCCTTCTTTAAAAAATTACTTTTAAGCCAGACCCGCTAAAGTTAGTTCTTTGCCAGACTGACAAACAGGCACATTTGTAGTTTTGAGAACTTGTCATGAATATTCTCACAAAATGGCTGTTTTAAACGCTTGCCCATTTACAAAATGGTTGCCAAGGTTAACATGAGCCAAGTAAATAAGTAAGAAAGTTTACAACTCATACATATATGCACATTTATGTTTATCAGAAGAAAAATCCCTTTGCAGGCACCTATCATTTCTGATTTCTTGGATAATTGCTTTTAAGCCCAGATGCATTCTTAAAAAGACAGATTCTGTTGCTTTGTACCACACTAGCTTCCTATTCAAAAAATAAATGATAGATAGGAAATAATTAAAACTGGAAGGAGCATCAGGCAGCTTCTGTGGTTTGTAGGAAATGTAAGAGGGAAAAAAGATTTGCTTTTACTGAGACAGGATTATGATGTCCCAGGCATAAGACAAAAATAAAAGGAAGGCCATATGTAGTTAAATGAAGACTCTTAAAGGTTAAGTATTACAATGTGATATACAACATCAGATGAGCTATTACAGAGTTTGGCAAGAAAAAGAGATCATGATGTAGCAGTGAATTTAAAGCCATTAAGTTCTAAATTAAGTGAAGGAATTGGCAAGGAAGAGACTGCAGGACAGAAGATACAGGAAGGAAGATGGTATTTAGATTATTGGCGACATAAAGAACTTGTTTTGCTGAGTTCATTTTAATATAATTTCCATATGTAGAATTCATTTTCTAAACATTAATTTGTGTGAGTGTTGGATTTGAATTTATAGACCTGGAAGTCTTAGAAGATTTATTATGGACAACTTTGATAGGTAACAATGTTTTCCTCCAATAGACTTTTTTATATTGATTATGATCAGAGTGGACTAAAAAGATGTATTAGCATTTTTATTTTTGATATTCTTGTTCATAAATTGACCTTCAAGTACTACGATATTACAGGCTTTTCCATTTGATTCCATCAGGTAATGCATTGGGGAGATAGCAAAACATATGAGAATCAGGAAATGCTTTCATAATTTAAATGTGACATGGGAGTTGATGCAGTTTGAAACATTTCCTCTGTACACCTGTGTTGTGTAGATCAGCCCACTTTGTTTAAGGAGAAAGGTATCTATAAAGTCAGTTCTTTTTTTCCCCTGCAGGGTGGATATGCAGCCTACAGATATGCGCAACCCGCTACTGCAACAGCAGCCACTGCTGCTGCAGCTGCTGCAGCAGCTTACAGTGATGGGTATGTAAGGAAAGGTGTGGTTTTCGTGTCTCTGCAGAATACGCTGTTTTAAAAGTACAGTACATTTTCTCATATTCCTCAGAATGTGTCCTAGCTGCAAATGCCAAAAGCATGGCCTCCAGGTTAATGGCGAGGAAATATTGAGTTAAAAACAGTTGTTATATATGCCTAAGATTTATGTGTTTCCGAAAGAGATAGCAGTCATGCATCAGGAACAGCATTCAACCTTGTTCTAGTTTATAGACAAAACAACCTTTAGGGTAGCAATATATAGATAGCCCTGCTGGCATTTTTAAGGGAATTTGTGTTGTTCTCAAGCACAACCAATAACCCCCAATCATAAGGGGTTTTTTTAGCCTCCGATGCCCTGCCCTGGCTTTGATGGAAGTTGGAAAATGGCTTAAAATTGTCATTAGGGATTAATTATACTATGCTGCATATTTTGGCAATAATCTATGGCCATACAAATAATACATCATTGACTTGTACATACAGCAGTGTCTTGAGAGTTATTGTGTAGCTTAGCATAATTGATCTCTAGAATCACAATCATTAGAACATAGAATAATAAAGTTGGAAGGGACTTTGGAGGTCTTCTAGTCCAACCCTCTGCCTCAACCATTTCAGATAAATGGTGGTCCAGTCTCTTTTTGAAAGCCTCCAGTGATGAAACACCCACAGTTTCTGAAGTCAAGCTATTCCATTGGTTGATTGCTCTCACCATTATAAAATTTCTCCTCAGTTCTCGATTGCTCTCTTTTTGGTTAGTTTCCCTTCATTGTTTCTTACCTTGCCTTTTAGTGAGTTTGTCATTAAGGTAATGATAAGAGAGAATAAAACCCTTTTTCTATCTGTGAAAAGGCTATGTACACTGGCTAAGCAACTAAAAACACTTTTGATGACAAGCCTTATATCTAAGGACAGATAGATGTCATAAGTCGGAATGACATAATAAAGCCTTGGATAAAAGCATGGTACATTACACTTTCATTCTTATACTGCTCTTTCATCTTCAAACACCTTCCAGTGTCTTTTTTGATGTTATTGCCATCACGATAATAGGTAACTTCTGAAGTTGCACCTAAAAGGACTTGGTATACCGTAAGAGCACTTTTTTCAAATGGACAGCCTGATTGGTGCCTCATTTTCCTGCAAGATTTACTCATACTTATTTCCCAGGGATGATCAGTTTCAGCTGTCTCAATTTTAATGTAAATCTTATAGATTTATATATGTTTCAGTCTAAAATTATGAAACTTTATTATACAAAGGATACCTTTCCAGCATAAAACTCAACACATATTTATGATAGGGCAATCTTCCCACGCCCAAGCACCACCACCAGAATGTGAAAAGTGCTTCTTTTAAAATGAAGCCTTTTTGTTTCAAAGTATTAAGTTATGAGTATGTTCTGACTCAGCCTTTACGAGCCCCACTCAACCTACTTAGCCTACTTGTGAGGAGAAACCTCTTTATTTAGAAAGGCAGGAATACATTCACTGACAAAGTTCCAGGTCACCCATCCTTAGGTGACTTGCAAGCAACCTCTGAGTTCCCTTCAGGGAGCCTCAATTAGCACTTCAATCCCAAGCCTGGTTAGTGGCAAGGAATCCGTTGGAGGGCACTCTTCTGGAGCATGAACGGTTGTCTCTGACAACCACGTTTCCCATACCCCTCCTTATATCCCAGCCAGGGAGGGGCTTGTTAACATCTCTGTCTTTTCCTGGATAGCTGGCCCTCAGTCCTCTGTTGCTCTCCTCTCCATACTTCTCTGTGCATATGCACATCTGGGACAAGGCCCAGCTGTTCCTTCCCTCACTCAGCTCAGGCCCCGAAAACAGCTATCTCTCAAACTGAACATGAGCAGATGGGCCCTGCTCTGCATCTGGCTCTGAGACCTCCTGCTCTTCAGAGCCTTCCACCGGCCTCGATGGTAACCCAGGTACTCCTCCATCTCCTCTAACTTCTCTCCGCTGGCAGTCAACGAACCACAACAGAGTACTTGGGGTTAGGCCAATGGAATAGCAATGCAATAGTTCCTTTAGAGTTAAACAAGACCTTTAGATATGGAGGAAAAGAAATTAGAGGTTGGGTAGAGCCAGGAAGTTACATATTTCCATTTCTTCTGATGAGAAAAGCCTTTATTGAAGTGACTTTTTTTCTTGCTATCACCCCTCTTTTTGTTTTAGTTACGGCAGGGTATACACAGCAGACCCTTACCATGCTCTTGCCCCTGCAGCTAGCTATGGAGTTGGCGCTGTGGTAAGTATGGCTTTTTCTCTTCCTTGGTGATTTTGTACTTTTACCAAGAAGCACAGGCAGTCCTTAACACTGCTGACTGGGACTGGAAAATCTGCCATTAAGCAACATGGTCATAAGTTAAAAAAAATAACCCAACAACAACATGTGACCATGTCACTTATGAAAGGTAGTTCCGGCAGTCTCTTGACATTGTTAACCAAGGACTTCACTTGCAGCTTCCTGCCAGCTTGCCCATTGACTTTGTCAGAAGCTGGCAGGGAAGTTTGCAAGTTGTGATCACATGATCTCGGGAAATTGCAATGGGTGTAAGAGTAAGGTTTTAACTATTTGTTCGGCACTATCTTAAGCTTGAGCAGCCACTGAATGAATGGTCATTAAATGAAGATCACTTATATTGTCTACAGTGTGGGTCATTGAATAGTCTCAGAAGGTTATTCAGCATACTGGTTAATTGCTAAATTGTGCTAGGATGAATAGGAGAATAATAATAGAAAAGTAATAGAAGGGTACAAGAACGTTAATGCCAACCACCAGTCCCACTGTAAAGGGAATACTGTGGTCAAATCACCAAATGGGAAGTGAAATCTGGACATTATATTATTCTCAGGCTTGGTCTCAAATACAGTCTGAGATTTATTACCATATTCCAGTCATGTACATTGGCATTCAAACATCAAAGGGGATAATTTATTTTTTTGTTTGTATCTGTTGCTGTTGTTCTGGTTTCTGTTTTAATGAAGAATTACAAATTAAACTAATGAAACCAATAATTGATTTTAACCTTGGTAATGAGTATACTGGTGCTGAAGGACTTGGAGTTCATTAATCCCATTAATTTTGTTAGCAAGCTGAGCAATAAGACTTGGACCTGGCTACTTTCCTTTTCAAAGTTAAATGTTCTCAAATGTTAACATCATCATAGAGCAGTCTGCCTGCAAATCTTCTGATTTGCATTTTAAAAAATCTTACGACAACTTGCAGGAGCTTCATGTTTTTAAATTTGTAGAAATTGGCAAGGAAGAAGAATAGTAAAAACTGCAGAGCCAGGGAAAAAGAGAAATTTAGTTCAAGGAAAACATGGAGAAAAGTTGCCTAGAAATAATCTAGGATAAATGTTCTTGATCCAGAAGACAAATACAGGTCCAGACTTTCAGACACCCAAACCCCAGGTCAATTGGAGTCCAGGGAAACATTTTTAAAATAAGATATTCTACAGCTTCTTAAATCATATAGGGGTTGCATGGGTCTTACATGCATTGTTCTTTTTTTAAAAAAAATTCTAAATTTCCTCTTTTTTATCAACTTTCGCAGGCAAGTTTATACCGAGGTGGCTACAGCCGATTTGCCCCTTACTGAAGTGACATGAGCCCTTCCCCCCTGCAAGTGGGACAGCTCCCTCCCCCCAGTTCATGAGGCCTGGCTATTGCAATATTTACTAGTAGAGGAACTCTATAGCAAGAAGAGGAGGAAAACAAAAAAAAAAAAAACAAGAGAAATACTTTTTTATACCTCACTATGTTCTTTAAATATGTATTTTCCTTTAAATTTCTGCCTTTAATTCTTTTGTTCCAAAGATTGTGCATTTTTTGATCTTTTTTTTTCAATTGTTTGTTTTTAACTGTGGTAAACATAATGCATTTTGTGTCTATATATGCATAGTTTATCCTACCAATCACACAAAAAGAGATAAATAGCGCTAAGGAGGGCTGTTAGGCTTCAATATCATAGAAGGTAGTCAGGAATATGTAGATACTTTTGCTGGGTCTGATGCCTAAGAGCCAGAATAGTGAGGAAGAGCTCCCCCTTCTAGGGGAATGGGGGTAATGTTGATTGCCTGCAGCTGGAACCTGCATGCTCCTTGGAAACACAAAGACCCTCCTCTTTTATCACCAGCTGGCACTTATATGGGCTCAGGACTGCTCCAGCAGCATCAAGATTTTTTTATAATTTTCAAGACAAAACTACTCAAAGCTGCCCAAAGACTTCATCTAATAATGATTTTAGAGGACAAGGCATATAACAAATACATAACTCCTATCTTTAATTCTTATGATCCATTCTACCATGGCTTTACTTTAATCATTCCGTTGCTTTGGTTTTCTTCTCTTCCCACTCTTCCCTCTTTTCTGATGGAATAACATGTTTGGGACAATAATTGTTGAATTTGGAGCCATGATGGAAAAAAAAATTTTCTTTAGAAAAACCGAGTTTAATTGCACAGATCTACATATTCTGAGGTTCTGGACTAGTGATTATGGGAAAAGCTTGCTACTTTGATACTCCATTGTACAAGATTCTCATTTTTTCACCCTGAGGTAGTTAGCTTTGCTGCAAATATGTTATTAAAAAATGCATGAAAAAAAAGCATTCTGGACCAGAAAAGTAAGGCAAGCAGTGGGAGTAGGAGATTTTTTTTTCTTCCTTTTGTCATAACACTAATTTGGAAACCATGCTTGTGTTAGCATTGGTATCTGGAAATGAACTATTTTCAAACATAACATAAAGGCATAATTAACGTTTACTCTGATTTGCAACCAGAGTCTTAACGGTTGCCCGTCTGAAGACAAACTGCTTAATTGGGTCAATACTGCCAGTCTGAAATTAAAAAAGGGCTTCAGGAAAACTCTAAGCCTGAAGATTGTCCCATGCTGGAATATCTTCCTGGAATACTCATTCTTCTACTACAGTTGGAAGTCTTGTAAATTGATAATGCATGCAATTGGATGACAAGCAAACCAAGGCTCTCAAATATTTTGCCACTAATTATAGACGTTAGAATAGCATAAGGGATCCTTTTTTATTCTTGTACTTTTCCATTATTTTTTCCCAACATCTCCTGCAGATGCCCCGCTGATTTAACTTAAAGTCCATCTTCTCAGACTTTTGGTTATGATCAAGCATACCATCTTGTATAACTTTAAAGCCATACTCATTACAAAAGCACAATTCCCTGTATCTTCATCGCACTAAAGTAGTATCAGAGGACTTTTCAACTAGAAATAGGTGGTTGAGTAGATGAAACCCTATTATCTTTTGTTCCACAGTGATGTCAAAATGGGCAAGGAGATTTGAAAACCTTCAGTGATATCACAGAAGTCCACTGTTCCAGTCATATACAACTCATGATCTTTAGTTCCACTGCCATTGTGTTATCTTTTAGCTTACCAGAGATTTGTGTGGACTGCTAAAGAGGAGATCTTAATGAAAGAGTCAATTTTTCTGAGCAAAGTGGGCACTAAGCTATTAGACTGTTGGACACTTTTTAAAAAGATAATCTGCTATAACAATTACTAAGTTTGTTTTGTATATCCAGCTTAAAATGAGAAGAGAATAGGAATATTACAGCTGTCACAAAATGGTGGAGATGAGGAAGGAAAAACAGATTTTCCAGCTACATTCATCTCAAGGAAGATGTGATTTTACTGCTGCCTGTTGAATAAGACACATCAGAGTTCCACAGTGAATTACAACTGTGAAAAGAATCTTGTGTTGATGTAGAGAAAGATACAATCTGCAGAGCTCTAACAAAATTCTTGGATTAAAAATTATTTTTTATTTACAAATGGAAGACTGAATGCAATCTTGATAAATCCTCCAAGTTGCATAATTTTATTAATTTTTCCTCATGAAATAAAAGTGGAGTCCTTTTACAGATTATTCCTGGATTGATGCTCAAATCACCCTGGCTGTCACTTGAGTAATATCACTGGCCCTGTAAGGCACCTTTAGCCAAGAAATATCTCTAGTCTAATTCCTTAGCTATCAAATGAAAGAACAAAGCATTCGCCTCTTTGTGAAACACAAATATGTGATGAAGTACACTATTCCTAAAAATACCTTATCTCTTGATTTTTCCAAAGCCTGAACTAACTTTGCAACAAAGCAAACTTTTAGTAAAATAATGTTTACCCTCTGATTTTTAGAACAGTTGAAACATCCTCATAGGTGGTACCAATTCAAGGCTTTACAAATCCTCTTCCAACCACCTCCATTTATAGATGTCTAGTAGATACATAGCAGGACACTTCAGCTTTCAAGACCAGATTGGGATGGATGTGTCTTGTGCTGCAAAAAGAGTGTGCAGGCAGCCTGGGAAATAGAATGTGCATGTCATTCTCTAGCATGCTAGCATCTGAGGAATCCATTGCAGTGGGGAGTGGGGTGGGGTGGGGTGGAGAACAGGCTTAGGAGTGTATTGACTGTCTGAACGGGTTTTACAATAGGAAGGCAAAATTGCTAATGGACAAGGTTAATAACCAATGTAACATTGTGTGTGTTTTTATTCTGATTTTCTCCTGATAATTTCAAACATGATTGTAGTATACGCCAGTATACTTGATTTTTGTTGTTGTCGTTGCATTGTTGCATAAAACACTATTTGGGTGATGTTACTGTTATTGTCAACCCAACCTTTTCTGCTCCATTTCCTATTCACCCACCCTATTTTCAGGTTTTTATTTACAGTCTAATGAAACTAAATCTCCAATTATTGAGGCAAACTGTCTTCTAGTAGTCAGAGTTAAACTATTAATATTTTAGGTTATTTCCTCAGTGTACCGTTTTCCCTACCTATTTGGTTATATAACCACAAGATTTGGACTGTATCCCTGGCACCCCTTCTGAAAAGCAAATTTTCATAAGCGCTCAATTTGCAGAACTTACTGCCATGATGGTAGAGAATCAATCCAACACTGGTCCTCTGCAGTTATTTAGCTCAGATGATACTTCAAGCCCTGGACAATTGTGAGGCTTTCTAGATACATAGAACCTAAACACTGCCTGTTAACAAGAATGAAAATTGAGTAATGGCCCGGTCCTTAGCAATAGCAGATTTGCTGCCGCTTTATTTTTTCTTAAAGCCGTCCACTGAAGTATTCATTATGACTTGTAGTCTGCCTCATGTCAATTAATTATTAACTTCTTTAAAGGAAAATCAGAAGCCTCATACTTGGTTTTCTCTTGGAGCAGAATATTCAAGTGCATTTTGCAGTTGCTTTGAGAAGCAGTTGTGAAGGAATTTAGTCTATATATTCAGTAGAGTGATGTGTCACCATTTTGGCAGCTCTTTTTTGCCTGGAATTCAATAAGTGATAAAGTAATCTTACTGGGTTTTAATTTGGTGTTTTTGTTTTGTTTCTGTTTTGTTTTTAGTTCCGTTTGTAAATACCTGGGGCATGACCCTGGCATGATGACAAAAGTTGAGGCAGAACTGTAGGGCAGTCCCAAGATGGCAGAGGGTTACTGACCACCCAAGCAGACTTGGTAATGTCAGAAGAAGATCTAATATGCCCTGAACTGGCTTAGCTCTTGGTGCAGTATCTATTGCACTTCTTCTTTGCCAGGTACTTTTGGGACATAGGATGCATTGTAATTAGATGCTCCCCTCTCCTTGGATCATTCCCCAGGATGCCCAGGCTACTTAACCAGATTCCTGTTTCCTGACTGACTCTGGAAAAGTAGTAGCTGCATCCCAGGACTTTGTGGCAATCTCTAACATCCCTATTCCCTCCCCTTGCCCCTGTTCAAGTATCATATTGTACAGTAGCTTTCAAACCATACAGTATTCATTGGGTTACTCTTATTATTATCAAGTAGCTGGAATTGTGAAGGTCAGAGTAGTTAGCTCTTTAGCTTTTATTCTTTTTTTTTTTGTATTATCCATGTGTATAAATTATTGATCATGTTGCTGGCTTTTATAAACTCTAAGCAAGGGAGGTGGAGTCTTTCTTCATCCTTTGCAAATGGTAATGAAGCACTGTTTTTAAATAAAAGAGAAACACCATTTACTGGATTCTGTGTTTTCATTCAAGACTGTAAAAAATGGATGGATGGATGTTACTGCAATTCTGTTTTATTATGAGAAACAAATCTAATAGATTTAAGACATACAGTAATTGTGTGGAGAAAACCAGCCCAGTATAGGTGGTTAAGATTATGTTGTACTCAAAGTCTAAGCAAAACAATGAGTTATATAATCCTCCCCAAATTTATTTTGTAGTGCTTGAAAGTCATGATTTTTTTTTGCTTACTAGATTTTTGAAAGTTGGATGTTAAAAGCAGCACCATAAAAATCACTAATATTTTGCATAGAATTGTATCAAAAGTAGTGTTAATGGCTTTGTATAGAATTATTGATAAATTATGTTTTTTTCTTTCCTGCATTCATAGAAATAGTGTCACATAAGGTTCAGGACTAATGGAACTACATTTACATGGAGGGAAGAATGCAGTGGGTACTTCAAGGTTCTATCTTAGGCCCAGTACACTTCAACATTTTCATAAATGATCTAGATGAGAAGATAGAAGAGAAACTCATTAAATTTGCAGACAGCCCCCAGCTATGGTGAACAGCTAACACCTTGGAATACAAACTTATGATTCAGAAGGATCTTGACACTAGAGTAATGGGCCCCAGCCAATAAGAAAAATAAGATCCTATACTTAGGCAAGAAAAACCAAATGCACAGGTATAGTATGTCAGGGGTGTCAAACTCACATCACAGCGGTGTCATGTGATATATCAGGACTTTCCCTCCCTAACAGTTTGAAAGATTCTATTCAGTGGTTAAGAGATCACATCTGCCAGCTCCTTCAAAATCCTGGATGTAATCCATCTGGTCCTGAAGATTTGTATCTGTCTAGAGCTGATGGATGTTTTATTACCATGTTCTTGCCTATTTTGACTTGCATTCCTGTTCTGTCTCCTATAGTGATGCTTTTGATAGTTGATTTTTTTTACCTAAAGACAGATTCAAATAATAAATTAAGCAGTTCCACTTTTTCCTTGCTGTTTGTCACCTTGCCATCTTCCATTAGTGGACTGATCGTTCCTTGACTTTTTTCTTGTTTCTTACAAATTGAAATAAACTTTTATTATTATTATTGGCATTTGTTGAAAGTCTTAGTTTATTCTGATCCTGATCCATACAGATTTGGACTGTTTGTTGGTATTCTGCTTTGGTTATATGTCCTTTTTCCATTCTTTATACTTGTCCTTCTGTCCCTCAGTTTATCAGAGAGTTATTTTTGCAGCCATAATTAGAGTCTTTGTCTAGGCCTAGGGTCTCTGTTTTTGTTCCTTTGTGGTATTGTGTTAGATTGTGCCTTTATAATCTTTTATGAGGTGTATTTTGTGAAACCAGCTTCTCTCCTTGCACATAAACTTCCCCAAGTTTGCATGATTGCAAATTGTTCAGAGCCCAGTGTCTGGCCAGTTCTGTTTGTCTGAGTTGCTCTTAATTTCCCAGCACAATGCTGTCTACTGCTTTCTCCATGGGGACTAAGAGAAGATGTATTGTGTTGCTATAGAGGCACAATGAAGTTGCCTAACTCCTAAAGATACTAGGAGAGCTGCTTTATTTCTTGCCAAATTGACGGAGAATCCTATTTCTCTTTCGCCCTGAGTGCCACTGCCAGTTTCTCAATCTGTATCCTACCAGAAGGCAGAATTTAACCTTTCCCTATGAGAGCCCCCAGTGACAGTTGGCTCCCTGGCTGCTGAGAGCAACTAATGCCTGACATCATTGGGAGTGTGTCTTCCTCCCAGTGGGAGCCAAGAGCAGCTGTCCTGTTCAGTGTCACTTTCCCTCATACCACCACTTTATTTAGTTTGCTTAAAAGGGCAGGGCTATGCCATGATAGATGCAATCATTGTATTGAGTGTAAAAATCTACTTTGTTCTTTTCTTAAGAAACAGTGATTTTTTTAATATGTATATCTAGAGCTTAAAGCATCTATCAAGTGCTTTAAGTACATGAACACAATTGTGTTTTAAAATATCCAGTAGCAGCAGAAGTAGTTACTGAACATTGTGCCCTGTATGGTGCAGTGCTTATTTGAAAAAAAAAAATGTACCCTGAGTTACGAGTTAAAACAATTTAAAAGGTGCTATGATGACTAAAGCAGCTAATTTAAAGAGCAGGAAACTGAAACTGAAATAGTATCCACCATGTAAATGTCAAAAGAAGCATGTTAATGTAACCTACTGAATAGCAATCTAGTGCTTAGAAGTGAAGAAAACTGATACCAGGAGACTATCCTTGGGGAGGCCATCCAACAGACAAGAATCTGCGAGAACAAAGCCCATATATTGCCTTTTGTTCTTTGTAACAATGTACTACATCTCTGTTTTTGAGACTCTCACCCACTCCCTCTCAATTTCATTTCTCAGACTTATCCCTTCCTCTCAACTTAATTCACTATTACTTTGTGAATCCATTCTCACTCTGTGGATATGATGCCTTCGATTAGGATGTTCAGCCCTTGTAGCATACTAAGGTAAAGGTAAATGTTCCCCTCGCATTTACATGCTCGTCGTTTCCAGCTCTAGGGGGAGGTGCTCATATCCATTACAAAGCTGAAGAACCAGCGTTGTCTGAAGATGTCTCTGTGGTCATGTGGCCGGTATGACTAAACACCAGGGGTGGGATTCTACCAGTTCGCACCTATTTGCTAGAACTGGTGGTTAACATTCTAAGCAGTTTGGAGAACCGGTTGTTAGAAGAAATTACTGGCCTAATCCTGTAAGGAAGGCAGGAAGGAAACATTCTGGTATTGCTTACAGAAACTACCTCTCTGTTAACCCTTATTACATTCTTGGCAGGACTAGACTTCCTGTCTCAGGAACTTCTCTGGAGTTTTTTTTCCCCCCTTTTGCTGGTACTTTGCTTGTGTGGAGTGACCATTCAAAGTTACAGTGGCACTGACTTATGACCATTTTTCACACTTATGATTGCAGCATCCCCACAGGCATGAGAGGCCAGGCGAGGAGATGCGTGCCTCGATGTGAGTGATATTGAGTTGGCCAAGCCCAGCCAATAACATGACCACCAAGCCATGCCCACCAACTTAGCCACACCTACAGAACCAGTTGTTAAAAAATTTGAATCCTACCCCTGCTAAACACCAAAGGTGCACGGAACGCTATTACCTTCCTACCAAAGTGGTCCCTATTATTCTACTTGCATTTTTACATGCTTTCAAACTGTTAGGTTAGCAGAAGCTGGCCATTAATTACATTCATTCTATAAATGTGCATGGTTTTTTTAAATTGTTACATTATTTACCCTGTTTTTATTTTTTAACACAGCAAAGGTGCCCAGGTTCTTATGAAATCCTTTCAAGAGTTTCCTGCCTTTTCCAATCAGTTGCTCACCTTCACATTTCTGCATCCACCCATTGGACAAATGCATCCTCCTGGTTTCTGGCCTCAGATGTCCAAGGGAGATGTACTATCTGTGAGATGGTATTCATTCCTGCTCCTGCTCCTCCTCCAGGATTCAACGGGGCCATGACACATTTTTGCAAATATTCAAATCTTTTGTACTTTCATTTAATGATAATTATTCAATTTTTCAGGCAAGGTAGGCAAATTATCAATCATGTCAACTGCTACCCCTTGATCAAAGGCAGAGGTCAAAGTCGCTCCAGCAATAGTCAACATGCCAGCAAGAATACCTGCTGAGTCGGTAGTAATTTTGGCAATTGTACAATCCTTACAAGTTTTGTCAATGTCAGGGACTATTTCCTGGAGAATTCAGATGCTTGCTTTAAATCTCTTTCAAGGAAGAAAATTCTTCCTGAAACTTAGCAAGGTTGCTGTTGGCAACTTCCTCTTCTTTTATGTGAAAAATGAAAGCAACATATATTTCAAGATTTGAACTAATAGGTAGTATATTTGAAGTGGGGGGAAAACTCAGAAAGTTAAAATAATGAATAAATCTGTATAACACATAGAATCAAAGAAATTCAAAATACATGGTCCAAAGCATGTAAACAACCATTTTTGTAGGTGGTGTAATATGGCTTGAGTCACTCTGATATTTACATTAAAGTTTTGAATTCTGTTTGGGTTGAAGTTTAGTGGTTTCTAATCATGCTACTGCCATGTATCCTGGCATAACAAAGTAATTGATTTTTGTGCAAACCAGGCAAGCAATGAATTGATACCAAGATTTCATCTGCCTCTTGATTAACTGCCCAGAGGAGTAATTTCATTGTGACAATGATTCCATTGCCTAGTGAGCCCAACAACTCTGTTGGCCATCAGATAGGCATCTATATACCCATTGTATGGCACTTACCTGAAAGTGACTCATTAAGGAATATCTAAGAGTGATGATTAAAAAGAAACCACAGGGCTAGGACAGGAAAATAAGTGGTGGTTGTGCCATTACCAAGCAGAGAGTTTAATATTAAAAAGATGAAAGGCTGGGGCAAAGCATGATGGGCAGGTACTATGGCTTCTTGGACTGCCACTCCCTCACAGATTATTTATTTTGGGAGTGGGGATGGACATGACCTCTGATGTCATGGAGGTAAGTTCAGGTGGGATGAGCAGAGGATGATGCACAGTAGTTGGGTTCACACAATATACTTAATCCTAAACTGAGTTAAAATCTCCAGTATTTTATGGTCTGGTTTTTTTGTGGGGTGTTCTGCTGCCATAATTCTTATGAGTCCGACTCCTAGGGCCAACTGTGAATTAACAGGAGACCTTGAACCTCTCATGCAGTAACAATGTGACTTGTGATGTAAAACATTTTGTTTGTGTAGATACATAAAAGGGATAATGCTGCATTCAAGGCATGGACCAAGAGGAACCTAGAAATAAAAGCAGGGAGACATCAGTAAAAAAAAACCCAGCACCTTCAGCTTTGCCTTATTTCTAATTATTTACCTTTTTCTCAAGGTAAATGCATGAAAACATAAACCATGCTATAAGCAGACCTGAAGCCAATTAATTCAGTTACCCTATTTATTGACACCAGATGAAGATAGAACTACATTTATGGGATTTGAGAGGGTACTGCTGTTGAAAATGGAAAGCTTGGGTTAGAGTCTCTGAACACTGCTTGGTTAAGTTGAGTAGCTTAATGAAGTTGCTTCCCAGCTGTCTTTCTTCCTTCATGCCACCTGCTCATGATTAAAAAGTAGGAGACTCATGCCAGTCGGTTCAACTATCCTTAATCTGTTGCAGTTGCATATATGGTCAAGGGTACGGCTTTACTGCTAAAAAAGGAAGAGTCATGTTGAATTCTTCTAAGTTGACTTAGCCAGCTGCCTGCCTTGCCTGTCTCAGTTTCTTCATTTCTCATCACTTGCTGCTGCTTGGTGAGAATAGGAAAAGTATACATGTAATGTCTATACACTGTAAATAAGTCAAGGGAAAGAATGACCCATTCATAACAAACAGTGGTTCCTTTTTAACTGACAATTGAGTTCACTGCCTTGCTAGCTGTGCCAAAATGAAATATAAGTAACACTGAAAATCAGCATTATTGAACAAATGTAATATCTACTATTATGTGTAGGGCATAACAACATATTTACAAGCATTTTCATTTCCAAGAACACTTTGTTTTATTAGTGATGGTTAAAAATCTTAAAAATGTGTGGTTGGGAGGAAAATAGGACTGCTATTTAGGCCAGATGTATTCCAGATTGGGGAATGGGACAACTCACGATGGCCAACTCATTGCAGCCAGATCACTGTGGTCAATTTGGCATGGCCAACTCACCATGGGACAACTTGCCACTAAGGATTCACTTAGTTCCTTTTATTTTTGTTGACCACATTTTCATCAAAATTATTTTATATCTTGTATCAAAGGGAATAATTCCTATGACTACCAGCTTTTGTAATGCTTTGATGAATAATAAAAGGAACTAATCCTTCACTGAATTGTCCCATGATAAATTGCCTTGTGGCGAGTGGGCCATGGCAAGTTACCCTGTAGCAAGTTGGCTGCAGTGAATAGACCACAGCAAGTTGGCTGTGGCAAGTTGGCCATGGCACATAGGTCACAGCGAATTGGCCACAACGAACTGTCATAGACCCTCCAGATTGTAATCTCAGATGAGAAGAAAGGAAAATCTGCAGACATGCAAACTGGATTCTGTCGGGTTGTTAACAAGAACCTGCAGAGAAAAAGAAGCATGCAAATAATTTTTGGCAATATAAAATACTTGGTGCTTGCATCTTTATCACCTTTCACAGAGAAGCACACCATTTCCTATCATGTAATCCAGTTGTAAATAGGGTCCTGAATTCTATAGGTTATTAAACAGTGTTGGAAGTTAAAACCCACCCCTCTCCTAGGAAAATGAAATATTTTAGGATATACTAAAAAGGCATAATATTTCCCCTAAAAGAGAAGTAGAAACTCAAGAGAGGCAGAAACTCACCCCTCCACCCCTTTGTTAATGCCTGGGCCAGCCTATTTTAAAATAACAAAGATCTACTGCAGGCAGAGTCATTATAGGAATTGCCCAAAGCTCTTTCATTACATCATCCAGAAAGACTCAACCAAGTCCAGGACTCAGGACAGCCTATAGAGTTGCCCCTACATGACCCCATGAGAGTCTGACAACCAATCAGAATACAAGCTCAAATTTAAATCCCAACAGAGGACTCTCAGTATCTCTCCCCCTTTTTTCTGCCCAGGAACCCATCCTGTTCATCAATAAACCATCTTTCACCATGTTTCCAGTGTCTTTCTTCCCCACTTGGAACTGAACCCAGATGGATATTTCTTCCAACAATAGCAATAGCACTCAGATTTATATACTGCTTCATAGTACTTTACAGCACTCTCTAAGTGGGTTTACAGCATCAGCATATTGCCTTCAACAATCTGGGTCCTCATTTTACTGACCTTGGAAAGATTGAAGGCTGAGTCAATTTTGAGCAAACTCCTGGGATTGGAAAGCAGAATTAGCCTGCAGTACTGCATTCTACCCACTGTGTCACCATGGCTCTTAAAAATAAGCTTATACATTGCAGAAGTCCCAAACTGAAAATATAATTAATTTTTTCCCAGAAGAATGTTATGAGGTTAATCAATTTTAGGGTGAATATAACATGAAAATATTTAAAGTCACTATGCAAACTATCAAAGAGCAATAATCTGTGAGAATTCAGCACATCTAATTCTGTTCAGCAAAGCAAAGGGTTCAGAGAGCAGAGTATTCAATTCAGTGAGAGAAAGATAAAGCAGGAGTTGAGAGACTAGCAGAGAGAGACATTCACTTCACTCAGGGTTTAATTATAAGCAAGAGCACAAAGAAAACATGCACTTGCCACAACAAAGAACATCAGAATTGTGCGGAGATTTCCTACCACACCAAAGAAGGAGGGACATACAGTACATATGCACACATAAATAGTGCTAAGGAGGAACATCTTTTACATAGGCTTTCTTTGTGAGTGGAGTATAAAATAGGAAAATATTTCTGGGAGGAAGAGAGGGAGAAATGAGTCATCATCACTTTGCAGCTTGTGCAGAGTTCTTGTCTTTCAAGGACAATTTCAGATGGATGCTGTAACAGTTCCGATAGGGCAAAAGATAATGGAGCCTGGAGTAGCTACTAAGAGCTTTTCTGTCAAGGATCTTTGGTTAGGTTGGCTCAATCTGCTTCTTGGAGTCCTGAAATCACAGGTCTTCTGGAGCCAGGGCATCAGACTCAAAGACTAGATATTGATATACTGCTTCTTTCTCTGATTCTGGATGTCTGATTCTCGATTCTGATCTTCTGAAACCCACTAGATTTTCCAGGCTGTGAAAACCAATGCAGCATAGCTAAACTGGGAAACCAGAAAATGGTGTTTCTAAAGTCTTAAGAAGGGAACATACCAGAAAGGGTTTTTATTTTAATTCTGTCAATTTTCCTTGGGCTGCACTAGAAGGCCAAACCAGTGAAGGGTATTGACAGGCCTCAGGCTATTTGATGATAACAAGGGGAGGCTGAAATTCAGACTTCAAAATGTTCCCCCCACCCCTGCCCCCAGGCTGAGTGATAAAGTGGCAAGTGAGAAGATAAGTTCAAGACTGATGCAATTCTCTTGAGTGACTTCAGTTATGGATGGAGACCCACTCTGGTGTAGTGGTTAAGATACTGGCTTCAAAACCAAGAGACTGTAAGTTCTAGTTCTGCCTTCGGGGGCAGAAACCCAGCAGGGCAATTTTGGACTGGTCATTCTCTCTCTGTCTATCTCAGAAAATTGTTCTTATGGGAAAAGAGACAGGAGCATTATGTATGTTTCCTACCTTACGTTGCCCAAATATAAAACTCAGATAGAAATCTAATAAATATAAAAAGGGAACATGAGGTGGAGTTTTAAATCTGCTTTTACAGAAATGCCCACCCCAAGGCAATCAATTTACCAGTAAGGCATCCTACCTGTAAAACAATGGAGAACAAAAGAAGAGGTCAATACTTTTTGCTAAGAAGACATAAAAATGAGGAAAACATTGGGCAAAGTGATACAGATTGAGTTAATAGCTTTTTTTCCCTGGTTCAGTAAAGATTTTGAAATTTGATGAATCTGAAAAAAATTCTCCAAACTCTCTTTTATTATCAAAACAGATTCCAAGGAATAGTGATGAATCACTGAAAAACGTAGGTCTCTGACTAACCAAAGAAATGCTCCAGAGAATTCATGTTTCTGGTAAAATTATCTTGTGAAAGTGTCCTTTTGCTACACCTACCTCTGCTTTACCAAGGTCCAATCAATGCTGCTGATTGGAAAAGTTTAGGATTATGTTTGCTTAATCTTGTCTTAGAAAGGTCAGAGCAATTAGCATTCCCGATAGCTGTTAGGACTGCTGAACATAGAAGCCCTGGAAGGGGTTCTTCTCTTACACCCTGCTTTCTGCAAACAGGAGTCCTTTTCCTAATCAGGTTTCTTGTCCAATAGAACAAGACAAAGTAATATCCCATATCCAGGCAAAGAAGTTAAGGGTGAGGGTGGAAGCTGTCATCCTATCTTCACACTCTGCAGGCGACATAAAAAGATGTGGCTTTCTTCTCAGCAGCATTCTTTACAATAAAAGAGAAAACAGCAGTCTAAGGAGCTGAATGGCATTCTGTCTCTGACAGTAGGCTTGCCCTCAAAGAGAAGGAAAAACCCATCCAGGAGGCAGTTAAGAAGAAAATGTGCATCTGTGCTTAATATTGCATCCATACATCATATTCCTCACCCAACTCTTTGGAAAAACTGCATCTTCTTCCAACATTTTCCTAAACATTCTTTACTTACCAATAGCCTGGATGATAATACTGGCTTATTCTACAGGGTTTTTCTTCAAGTCTTTTGTCTCAGTCTTGGGTTAAATGGCATATTCAACATCCTGCCATCACTGTCCTGCTTTTTGCCACAAACAGAGAAGAATCCAGAGGTGGGATTCAAAGTTTTAACAACTGGTTCTGTGGGTGTGGCTTAGTTGGTGGGCATGGCTTGATGGTCATGTGACCAGGTGGATGTGGCTTGGTGGTCATGTTTTGGGCTGAGCATGGCCATTCACACCAAGGCACGCATTTCCTTCCCTGGCCTCTCATGACTGTGGGGATGCTGCAACAGTCATAAGTGTGAAAAATGGTCATAAGTCACTTTTTTCAGTGCCATTGTAACTTTGAATGGTCACTCCACACAAGCAAAGTACCAGCAAAGGAGGGGGAAAAAAAACTCCTGAGATAGGAAGTCTAGTCCTGCCAAGAATGTAATAAGGGTTAACAGAGAGGCAGTTTCTGTAAGCAACACCAGAATGTTTCCTTCCCTCCTTCCTTACAGGATTAGGCCAGTAATTTCTTCTAACAACCGGTTCTCTGAACTGCTTAGAATGTTAACAACTGGTTCTAGTGAATAGGTGCGAACTGGTAGAATCCCACCCCTGGAAGAATCGCGTGTTTAATGCATTGACACAACATCATTTTTAAATGTTTACAACTCTAGAGAAATGGCTGATTATTTACAGGAAAGACCGCATTGGAAATATTATAACTAGTATTAATAAAGGAGAAATATTATAACTAGTATCTTTAGCCTCCAATTATATATTCATTTTATATATTAAAAACCTGATGTCCAAACAAGTTTAGGCTGTGTGTTACCCAATCGAATTTTCTGAGTTTCAACAACCCTCTGAACCATGAATGAACCACACAGACAGTTTTCACAGAAAATATCTATTAAAAAGTTGTTAGCTAATTTGTGGTTCATTGTGACATGCAGATCCAAACGATATGCCTATCTCTCAATCATAGGCTTCCTCAGGAGCTTGCTGTTGCTTTTGTGAAAATGACAAATGCCGTGTTGCATCACAAGCTTCATCCTTTTCATATGTGTGCATAATGTGACACACGTGCAACAGGGATATTGTGATACCATAATGCTTCTTTTGTTATTGTGCACTACTACCACTCCACCCCATCCCTAAACCTCCACTATCAATTGATGCTAGTGTTGCTCATGTGGAGATTTAAACATTCTCTGTACAGCAACATTCTTGACCGCAGGCATCTGACCTAAACAATGATTAGAGATGCAAGTTTGAGAAATATACTAGAAAGAAGAATTATTTACAGACATACTGTAAACACATTGACAAAGGCTACCAGCTAGCTAACTACATTCTAGAGTCAAGGAGAACATGCTCTCTGTGTATGTGCCTAGGAAGAAAGGCAGAAGTATGAGTTCAGATTTCCAGTCTCTTAAACAGAGAGAAGGAATATAGCCGAATGATAGACAACAGTGCACAGAATAACTTCTTCATTTTCAGTCAGCACCCTACTGCCCCCTTGTGATCAGTAAATCACCAAGTGCAGAAGAGTACTGCTGTTGGATTTGGATCTCCAGCAGAGACATTGTTTCAAAATATTGTAAAGTGATGGAAACAATCTTTTTTTAACAAAAGGGGCAATAGTTAATTAAAAAGATAATCCTAAAAGTATTTCAATCTCTCCAAAAGAAAAAAAAACTGTAATAAAAAACAAGTATTGCCAACCTGCCTTTCATTGAGGACCTGTATACTGCAACGAGTCAAAGAGAGGGATGTGAAAATATTTACAGACCCCTCACATCCTGGACATAAATTGTTTCAACTCTTTCCCTCAAAACGATGCTATAGAGCACTGCACACCAGAAGAACTAGACACAAGATCAGTTTTTTCCTGAATGTCATCACTCTGCTAAACAAATAATTCCTTCAACACTGTCAAACTATTTACTAAGTCTGAATTACTATTAATATCAATCCTCTCATCATTCCTATTACCCGTCCCCTCCCACTTGTGACTGTATGACTGTAACTTTGTTGCTTGTATCCTTATGATTTATATTATTTCCTAGTATGATTTGATTGCTTATTTGTACTCTATGATTATCATTAAGTGTTGTACATTATGAAGACGAATGTATCTTTTCTTTTTATGTACACTGACAGCATATGCACTTGGCCAATAAAGAATTCTGTACAAAAGAAAAAAAATGTGCCTCTCATGGAATATATATTATATAATACGTATTAATACAGAATTAATCTATTTTCATTATGATGTTCTGGGCAAATCTCAGGTGAACCTCCTGTATTAATATTTTTTTTAATGTAAAACATTTATTTTCAGGTAAACAAAGTATAATTTTGCTTCACATTTCAACTTCTAGAAGGGCTGGGGACTATTCTTTTTTAAATGAAATTTTGGAATTTCAAAAGAAACGATGTTCCCCATCCCCATTTTGCAAGTGCCCATAATAGTGTCTCTTTTTCCAAAGTATACATATATTTAAAAATAGGCCTAGATACACAATTTCTAGTTGTGTATCCTTTCTATCCTCATTCACTGCCCTGTCCATTAAGAAGAAGTTGTGATTAAAATCGGAAGCATTATAATGAATTCTCATGAGCAGATGGAACTGTCATATTCTCTTTTTCTCCATCTCTTATTCATGTCACTGCTTCCTATTGAATGGGAGCAAAGAACACAAGATAGTGTGCCTAAAAGCCATAGAAGTAATGCCCTATATCACATCCAATTCAACCTTTACATGGCTATGGCTTTCCTTTAGCAGTTGGTTTTCATGTTAATTAGATTAGTTAGATAAGATTAAGACAAATGTACTTGGGTCATGTATGTGGAAAAATTAGCTTTACTGAGCAGGTACAATTTCTAGATTTTGTTTTGTTGTGTCTTTTGCTCCTTCTGTGTGCTTATATAAAAAAACTATTTGATTAGACCAATGGGACTATGAAAATATAATGATTAAATCAGTAAAATCTAGGAAAATTGAGGTGATATAGCTGTTATTAGACTAAATCCATTTGAAGATTCAGTCAGATTAATCAACTAATATGGCCCTATTTCTCCCACAGGAGATTCTCCCATAAAGAACAGGAAAGAGCCTCTGTTTTCTGAGAAGAAACAAATAATTTTAATCCTCTTATTTTTAAAAAAGAAAATCTATTGCATATAAATGATTCTGTTCTTTGAGATATACAGACCCCTTGGTAAGTACAAGACAAAAAATGTTTTCCACAATAACCAGTCCATATTTTTCAAAAGCACTAAGAGATTTTAGAGATGATATTCTACACTTTCTCTGTTTTCTAAAAGTGCCCACTTCTGGATCCTTCCTTCTTGGGAAAACCAATTTAATGAGCTGGCCTTTCACACAAACCACTTCCCATTTCATCATCATCTTCATCTCAAGACAACTCTTACATCTGTTTGCTTTTTGTTGGTTTGGTGAGAGCAAACTGTCCAACAGCTACAGTGCAAAAAATAGAACTTGACATTTTATTGGATCTGCCTTTCTGTGCTCTGCTTGCTTTACTAGCTTCCTCAATGCCAAACTTGTCCGGGAACACAGAGACATCCTTCCTGTTCACATATGGTCTTCATGCTGGGAGAAAAAAACCCCTGGAAATAAGTTGCTTTCTGGAGGAAATAAATTGTTAATCAGAAGCTATTAATCCAATATTATAAAATCATTGTCCAAAAGAGTAAGTGCACAATAGAGCAAAGTAAGAAGCTAGCAACTTTTGTTGGCCAGTAACCTGTCCCAACGGTTTAAGTTTCACAATGCAGCCATACATCACACCAATATTTTATATGATATTTTAGTGAAATCTCATGTGATTTTGACTCACAGAATCTCGGTAGTCCTGCATAAAATCTTGGAAATGACAAGATTTGTGTAGTTTTTTATTTAACAGTGAGAAGGATTTCTGGGGAGTCATGGTGTTGAAGATGCTCGATGATTAGCAAAATGTTATGGGGTGACTCTTTTTAAAAACATTTCTAAATTGGTAAGATTCCTATCAATCCTAGTATCAGAACTTTCATCCAAAGATAGTTGATTGCTGGCAAATCCTCAAAATAAGGCCATTTTCTTACTTGCAGAATTATTTTTTGAAGATGGTAATATCAGCACTCCTTAAAAAGCCCAACTTCACAGATTTGAGAGCTTTTGAATTATTCAGAACAGAAAGTAATTTATTCAACTGTTTCTATTTGTTGCAACTGAACATATTTACTCATTTTAAGGCCCTGTCACACTACCCAACGGATGCAAAACATTTGTAAAAAGGACACAGTGGATGAGAAAAATGTTCCATCCGTTGTTATCCGCTCTCAAAAGGGGCAAAAATTTGCATAACAGAGCGGATAATACACGGAAAGGCAACAGACGGGGGGAGGATGCAGAGCAGATGGAAAGGGATCGCGGAATGGAAGCATCCTTTTGCACCCTCAAGGCATCCTCTAGACATCCTTAATATCCGAGATAGTCCCCTCTGCGAACGTTTTTTCCGTTTTAAATGCTTTCTTTGCGTGCTGCATCCCGCTTTCATCTTTCTCCATCCGTGCTACTAACGCTGCGTGTCCGTTCCGCTTCCTCCCTGCGTCCGTTTACCGCTGGAACGGATGCGAGTTGCGCGGATGGCGCAGCAGATGCCTAGCGGATATAGTGGATGCGTAACGGATGAGAATGGATGTCCCCGTATCCCTAGCGGATGCAGAACGGATGCGTTTGATACATTTTCCGCTCAAAAGTTTTTGAGCAGCTCAAAACCTTTTGAGCGGATGAAATGTCAATAGATGATGCGTGACGGATAGAGAGGAAGCAAAACGAGAAGTGAGTACAGAACGGAAGCATCGTGTTAACCAACGGATGGCAAGTGTTTTTCTCCATTTTACATCCTCTTTCCATCCGTTGCTGCAGTGTGACAGGGGCTTTACATTCTGCATTTTACATTCTAGCAGAACAGCCTTTGAACAGCAACTGTTACCCAGGAAGATTGTGTTGCAAAGCAATAAAAGAATGGCAGTTATGCAAGGGAAGTTTAACTTTTGCAGCAATCCGAACAGTATCAACTAATAACAAGAAATGAAAATGATTTGAAAAAAATCAAATCAATATGATTCATAATTTTTATAGTGTAAACCTATGTTAAAACCAATATCTTGCTGACCCATTGATTTGAATGGGGATATCTCCCAAGCAAATGAATCAAGCTTGACTGATAAAACTAATAAAAAAGAAACACAAACTTAGATAAAAGATCATAGCTTAGGTTTAGAAACCACATAACACTGGGAAACAGGACCTTGGGAAGAGTGAGTTTCAATAGCTGGGGGTGGGGCAAACAGTAAGGATTAGCTAACTTTAAGCAATTTAGGACCTTTGTCCCCAGTGGCACTCCAGTTTCAAGAAGCAATAGGCAGTTTTTGATAGTTGCATAGGTTTATTGATGCACAGGTCCATATAATTGCCCCTTGAATAGACTTCTTCATTCCAGCACAAGCTAGATAGAGCTATCCAGAACTACCTTATCACTAAGGTAAATAGAGAGATATGATTTGTTAGTTACACAGTTTCTAAAATAAATTTGACCCATGGCTCCTCATTTGCAGATATATTCATGTCTTCAAATCAGCAGAAAAGAATGGTAAAATAAGAAGCATGAAAGAAAAGAACATAGAACAAGGGAGAAATATACCCAACTTAGTGGAACAAAGAAAACTGAATTCATCAACCTTTCTACCTTTTTCTTTCCTTAATACTATCTGGCAAAACAATGTTGGATTCTGGCCAGCAATTTTCAGTTAATACAGTTCCAGAGAATACTGTGTTACTCCCTTTTTAAATGGAAGACATTGAGATAATTTTTCTTCTGATCTCTGGAATGATATCTTTGTGTCCTAATATACCATAATTTATCCCTAAAAATGAGCACTTTGGTTTTTGATCTTATTTCTTATGATTTGAGTTTTGGTCTCATTCCTCACAACCATTCCATGACCACTTTTGGTAAAATATCCCCTGACCTGGAAGGAATATCTTCCTGGTCATTTTTGCCATGACTTTTCATCCATCACTCATGAAGCAAATAATTATGGTATTAAATATATTCACACGAGCTCCTGATTACATGAAGTATTTTGGGAGTTGATTGAGTTATATTGTCACATATTGTCTATACCCATCATAGCAAATGGGAAATTTGAAATCCTTAGCTATACTTAACCATTGAATTTAGGAGTATCTGAAGAAAAGCCACTAATAATGATCACAGGAAGCAGGCTGGTACATTTGGTCCAAAGCTACTTTTCAGTAATCCAAGTCCCAGATGATTTACAACACAGAGCAAAGAATAACAGAGTTGGAAGGGACCTTGGTGTGTGTGTGTCTTCTAGTCCAAACCCCTGCTCAAGCAGGGAACCATATACCATTTCAGACAAATGATTGTCCATATGATGAACTCAGATCTAATGCCCCTTCCAAACCTTGGGAACACTTTTCAATTTCTCATGTTACTTTAGTTCAGAACTTAATCACTTACCTATTAATTACCAAATGGGTCTGGAAGTATTCAAAGCTTGAAAAAACAATCTCTGTTTATCCTAAATTGGGCCTGAAACTTGCAAAGATTTCAGAGGAGTTACACAATTACTTTCCAAAACCAAAGCATATACAGAAATATATGTTAGAATAAAGGTTGAATAATAAAGTTCAAAATCTGATAAATTAAAATTATCATAGGACCTCCATTTGGCTGTTCCCAAGAGAGAGAGAGAGAGAGAGAGAGGTGGGAAAGCTGGCCCATAGCTTTCCACACAAATATTTTCAATAGTTTACATATTTGTCTAAAATATTCATCAGAACTAAATAGTGGAATCTCTCCTAATTATATATTTTAGTCTAGATGCAATATGATGAAAGATATGTATGGAAATGCATATTGATTTTCACAAAGAATTTTCTGTTGTGGGATTATGGAATTTATTGTGATTTTATGGGGCAAAGCAAGCCTAATCAGGAAATGAAAACAATAAAATATTAACCTATGGCTACATCTGTATGTAGGTCATATACTATCTGTTAAAGGAAAGTTTGAAGTGGCCTTAAGATTATTATAAGCAAAACCAAAATGTAGTCCTCATGGTTGTCAGTCCCCAAAAGTAGCACAATAGACTAAGAAAATGCTGTATTTGGTATATACTGTATATGAAGTGGTTCTTGGCTCTTTCCTTAAGTTTACTCCAAGTCTTTCAGTTCATTGTAGAGTTTGCTGAGATTCTGCAGTTCCTCTTCAAATAAGGTTGCCTTTTTTCTTATCTCTGAAGCCAGTTCTGCTTTGCCTCCCTTCATCAAATGTTTAGCATCCTGGACAAGGCCATAGGTATCAACCAGGAGAAATAGTCCTGCTGATACAGCATTTAACATCCTAGCTCCTTTGGTCATTGCAAGGGTAGGTCCACTGAAAGCTTTTTTAATATCTTTTGAGTTCTTAAATCTACTCCAGGAGCTCCTTCCTGCATTAGCTGCTTGCTTTACTAAAGTCTTCAGGTGTGTTTGAACAGTCTTCCATGCCTTTACGTTTATTTTAATTCTCTTTGCAACCATTTCCATGTCAGGAACCTGACCAGAAATATGAGAGACAAGGTGTCTGACATTCTTCCCCATCATTCTATTATTTGGGGTCAGCTCAATGGTGGAACATATTCTAAGAGGCTGGACTGACTTTCTTAGGCTCTTCTCACATGCATTCATGAGACCTTCAGCTCTCTTCCTTTCTTTTGAATTGATAATATTCTCATATAAGGCTGCAGAAAGGCCGATTGCTGTGGCTCCTGCTCCCAAGCCAATCCCAGTGGCTGTTAGGATTAAGCTCCCACCAGCTGTGATAGGAGCCAACGTCAACCCCAGAATGGTCAGGATGCCAGAAGTGGCACTTGTGGAACAGGAAACAAGGCTGGCTGTGGTGCAGCCCTTGTGGATCCTGTCAATGTGATTTGCCACTTCCTGAAGGCAACTGAAGTACATTTCAATCTCTTTTTTCTGCATAGGAAATCCTTTCACAAAATCTTCTCTAGCTGTTTCTTCCCAAGGCATCTTTCTTTCTTTTCTGTGGAAAAAAAAAATCAAAATAATATATTAGGTTTTTTTTAATTAAATATGATAAACTTTGTGGACTTTTGCCATGTCTTTTCTAAATCATAACTCACATCCAAGACCTGAGTTAAAACAAAATTGAAAGCAAAAGAACCTTTTGACTGTGTTTATTTTTTTCAAAAAATTAGAAGTCTGATTTCTGTGACAGTTTCTCAGACAGACTGTTCTGATTCCCTCCTCTGAAACTGGAAGAATTCTGATTTTATAGATTTGACATTGAGCTCTTTCTTTTGCTGTCTCATCACTCCTTCTGACACCAGGATTTCCCCGTGTTAAAAAGACCTAAAATGAGTCATAGCAGAGATTTGGCAGGCAGCTGACAAAAAATGGATTGAAACACTTAACAAAGGGATTTTTGAAAGGGAAATAAAATCCCCGACAGGACTGGGACAACAGCTGCCCTTCCCCCCATTTCCTTGATCATATGCAAGTAGTATGAAGAATGAATCTTGGAGTGCATCATTTTCAGAGCATTCCAAAGAACAGGTAAGGTTGGTTTTTGTTGTCCTTGCATTTTAATCCAGGGAAATTACCTCCGGCAAGCTCTCCGACTCAAATATACTGTCTTCAACAAACTAATTTACTTAGCATTAAATAACTTATACAATGCACCTTATTCCCATCAATATTTAACTAATATCTAAGAAAACAAATATTTAGAAAAAAGACACGAAACTAAAGAGGGAATGAAAAAGTGGAAAGAGGAATGCAACTACTGAATTCAATCCCATTCAGACCTGGGAAAAAAACATCAAACACTTTCATCTTGCCTTTAATCAATTAAACACTAATTTGTATATTTTCCTAAGTTATATAATGAAGGGTTGTCTGAAGCAGATGTATTTAAAAATTCTGAATTGTGCTTTTTTATATTAAATTTTGAGGGAACTTTGTATTGAAATAATGTTTGGTCTATAATAAAGTTAATTAGTTTTAGCCAGGGGTGGGATTCAAAATTTTTAACAACTGGTTCTGTGGGCATGGCTTAGTTGGTGGGTGTGGTTTGGTGGTCATGTGACTGGGTAGACATGGCTTGGTGGTCGTGTTATTGGCTGGGTGTGGCCCAGTATCACTCACATTGAAGCACACATCTCCTCCCCTGGCCTCTCTGCTGCAACAGTCATAAGTGTGAAATTATGGGGATGCTGCAACAGTCGTAAGTGCGAAAAATGGTCATAAGTCACTTTTTTCAGTGCCATTGTAACTTTGAATGGTCNCAAGCAAAGTACCAGCAAAGGAGGGGAAAAAAACTCCAGAGACGTTTCTGAGACAGGAAGTCTAGTCCTGCCAAGAACGTAAGAAGGCTTAATGGAGAGGCAGTTCCTGTAAGCAACACCAGAATGTTTCCTTCCTGCCTTCCTTACAGGAATAGGCCAGTAATTTCTTCTAATAACAGGTTCTCCAAACTGCTTAGAATGTTAACAGCCGGTTCTAGCAAATAGATACGAATTGGTAGAATCCCATCCTTGGTTTTAACCCAACCCAAGCAATTATGAAAACTATCTATGGTTTGGACTACAGAGGCTAATAAAAGCACAACTTTCATAAAGTGATCATTGGAGATGATAAGGTATTTCAAAGATATTATAATCCAAAATGGTTAATAGTATACTATGGAATATATATAAAGGATTGTATTCTGGAGGAATTCTTATCATTGGCAAATTGCAATTAGTTCACAGGAAGTTTTTAAAGCCCTATGTGGCTTGGAATTGGTTTATTTGAAGGTTCACCATTTTCCAAGAGTTTCTACCCATCCAATCCAATCTAGGAGAATGGGCATGCTGCAGATCCTGTCAGCTGGTGGAGACTAGATTCCACAGTGAATCCTGCACTATGGAATATTATCTTTTTGGAGGTTAGAATGATCCCAACCCTAAAATCCCAAATTAGCATTTTGTAAGACCTTAAAAACCTGGCAGGTTCCCAGAGTGGTTCCTGGAGTGCTGAATATGTCAAGGATCCCATTTCCTGGTTATATTGCTAACTGCTGTGAATATTTCTTTGGGATCTTTTTATTTTCTTAAAATGTTTGTGTCTTAATTGAAATATATTTTTAAAATTGATTAATTATAAGCCTACCAGAGTCATTGACTGAAATGAGCAGCTATACAAATTTAATGAATGCATGATAAAGAAAGAAAGAAACAAGTCCAAATTCAAAGCTACACACAGGGAAATTACTGATACTGATATTCTAAGCAGGGTATCCTCTGAAATCTGCTTTAAAATCTTTAAATTAAACTTTTTGATTATAATCATATGTGCCTTCCTAGCCTCTTCAATCATTGCTTTTCCAGAATTTTGTGAACGGAAGTCCCATCATAAATGGAGTTTGCCAGGTTGGGCAAGTATGACTTTTTAATACATTCTTGCATATGTTTTAATCCACATGTCAGTAGACCATATAAGAAACTGGACTGTTTTCAATCTACCCATTTCATACTTGGGCAAATATGACTTTTTAATACATTCTTGCATACGTTTTAATCCACATGTCAGTAGACCATATAAGAAAATGGGCTGTTTTCAATCTACCCATTTCATTTATGTATTGATGCAAGCATGTTTCTTTCTTACAAATGAAAGTAAATTATAGATGTCCCAGGATAATGTTGCAGGATCCAGTCTGGGTGCTGTTCTTTGCTAGAGAGAAGTTTCCTGAAGAACTTATGTCTAGCATGAGTCTGAGAGCTCAGAAGACAAATCTCTGGTCTTGATGACTGACCCAGACTGAATCCTGCAGCTTTCCTTTTTTCCAACATTTTATTTATTAAAGTTGATGCTTACAAAAAATAGGTGACTTAAAAAAAATCTCTGAGTTTAAGTATCTTACTATTTGTTTGACTAACCAATTGAAATTCCTGCTGCAGAATGTCTCTCCCTCTCCCTCTCTCTCTCTTTGCAGAACAAACTGGAAAATTTAAGACATGCTTTTTTTAAAAAAAAATCATAAGTCATTTACATGCAGCTATTATCTGTTTACTGCTGAAACCTTCCCTTTGGCGGTTCTTTAATGTACATTTTATATTAGTAGAGATTAATGGTTGTGTTCCAGGGGAAAAGCAGTTAATTTGGGGCAGTCAAAATTAAGATGCAGAGCAAATTGGTAGTAAATGTTATATTTTCACTTGGAACAGTGCCAAATCAAAGTGACTGCATAGAACTCTGGCTAGCTCTTGTAAACTTTCTACAACTTTGTAGTTTGAATTGTTAAAGCTGCTATGTCACAAACAGACGTGTTTGTTTTAAAGTGTCACATTCATGATTTGCCACATATGTACAACATCCATAGCATTTCTTCTGAGCCATTTTCAGAACATACATAGTTGTTCTCTTTTATGTATAAGTCTGAAAAGAATGATTGTCAACTGTTTTGTTTGATTATTAAAATGAGATGTGCTCATGCTGCTCTATTAAAGGTAATCATTCTAAATGCAATAGCAATAATTACATGCCTTATTTCCCTTCTCTCCTTGCCTCCTTCCACCCCACCCCCCCTTTCAAAACCACTGAGAAACGTACATCCACAATGCATATTTTTCTAAAGGACTCCTATGGCAGTGATTTTTGTTGAATTAGTTGGTATGACACAACTTCTCTTTCTTGCTAGGACTAACATTCACTCACCCTCCCTCTATACAGCTTCTGTTCCTTGGAAAGAGTATGATGATAGGGAAAAAAATTGGTGGAGTTTGGAATCTCTCAGGCTGATCCATGAGTAAACAGTCTGAATTCAGGGATATAATAAGGAAGGACATGCTGGCAAAATTGTTATATTCAGCAAACCCCCCCGGAATAGCATTTTAAAGAAAAGTTAAAGCCACATAGCTGATTTTAGTTGAAAGAAAAAGCATGAGAAAATACTTGCTGCTGCTATGTAGCAAAATATGATTTCGTTTTATTTTTTCCCCTCTTGGAATGGAGGTCAACAAGGATCAAGTTTATTTTTAAATAACATTTAGAGAGCAGCAGTATCTTTCTCCTGATTGTTATTTTTTCTGTTTTGCATATAACATGCATATATTCTTGGTTGATCAGAAATTGATTCCTTTCAGGAACCTCCGGTTTGCAGGGCTTTGGCGGCAGGCAGGAATCCGCGATCGTGCGTGGTTTCTGCCTGAACTCGCCGCTGGAGCGCCCTGAGCCAGATGACTTCAGGGCTAAGCCACCCCATAGAGGTGGTGAAGATGGGGGAGCCCCAGCAGGGTTGAGGGGAGCCACATCTCTCCCTCCTCAAGCTGCCGCCCTTAAATTCCCTTTCCCAAAGGTGGTAAGAGTGGTGGTCAGAAATGGCCACCTCAAAAGAAGCACTCAGCCAGAAAAGAAAGTGCAGGAGGAAGTTAAAAGTGAAAGTTTTGGTTGACCAGGACAAAAAGTAACAACCAAGGTAATCCTGGAATTTAAATTTAATAAAAGATACATTGCTTCCAAAGAAGAGTCGGAGGAACAGCGAATGAAAGTGAAAAGGGTAAAGTTGTTTTTCCTCACTCTCCTTCCCTACGCTGTTGACAGCAAAGAGAGCTGAATGAGAAATTGGAAAAAATCGCGCGTGGCAGCCAATAGGTAATTAAACTGGAAATATAAAATTAAATTGCCACCAAGGTATAGAAGGCATTTCTGAACACTAAAAAAATTCTTTTTTTTTTTTTTGTTACTACAGATGGGAGGGAGAGGAACAGAATAAGGGGCAGAATTTGGAAGGAGGAAGTCTGCCGTGGAATTGAAAAGAAGCTAAAGCTTGAATTTAAATAAGACTTCTAAAAGATACATTTTAAGTGAAACTCTGCAACTAAAACCAGTAACCCCAGGAAGAGAAAATGAAAAAGAAGAAAGCATTGAAAAGGAACAGCTTTGTGGTGTATTTAGATTGTTGGTGACATTGGAATCTTGCGAAATTATATTTTGAAATGACTAAAAAATAATTCGGTGTGGTTGTTTAAGAAAACTCTACAATGGCATCACTTCGGATGAACTGAAAATGGAATCTACAAATATAAAGAAGAGGTTACAGAAGCCGGAAGGACTCTTTTTGGCTCCCATTTTTCATTTTAGAAATGGCCTCGGATCTGCATTCTATGGAGAAACACAAGAAAGAATTGCGCAATAGAAGAGTGGATAAAGAAGAAGCCATCTTTAATGAACAAGTAACTCTATCCAGGAAGAAAGGCGGAAAGGGCGGGAAAGAGTATGGAGAATTTAAGACTTAAAAAACAGACAAAAAAGGGAAAAAATAATGTAAAACGTGGATAAATGTTGGAAAAAAGCAACAAGAAAAGACCTACTGGCCTTCGTTAGGCGGAACACAGAAGAGGGAAATGAGTGGAGAGACAAGGGGTAAAAAGGGAGAGAAAAAGAAGAAAGGGAAGAAGGAAGGAAGAGTAGTTTACAAGGTTTGGAGCAGGATGTAAAGAAACAGGACTTTTTAGCAGATAATGGGAAAAAGCTTAACTGAAAAAGGGATTCTGTAAAGGTACATAAAGATTGTATTTTTATATTTTATTGGAAAATTAATGTTAGAAAATTGGAAATAACATGATTAAAAAGTGGGTTAAAATAATCAGTGGTAATTCAGTGAAACTTTTGCTGAATAAAAAAAAGCGAAATGAAAAATAAATGAGAGAATTGAATTAGGAAGGAATGGGAACATTAATATTCAATGTTTTTATAAAATATAAGTGAAGTGGGAGGAAGCAACTATGGAAAGTTTATAAGTGTTCCCATAGAAGTATTGTATCTATTTGAAAAGTAATGTGTAAAAAGTTCTAAGATTTAAATGAATATTATTATTCATTGATAGAATTGAATTGGTTTCTGGATTGTTGTTTTAATTATATTATATATTTATAATTTTTTCTTTTTAAAAATTACGTGGTGTAGTTTAAGAATGTACCAAGCAGAAATCCGAACCAAAGTTATGTATGTATATTAAGTGTTATAACTTTAGGGAAAGAATAAAGGCGTAATACTCCAATTTATGAATTACAGAAGTTATTTTGTTTGAATGAGAGAAGAATTAATGAGACAGTTTAAACAAGACAGACAAAGAATATAAGTACAATGCATTGAATTGAGCATGAAATAAATAAAATAAAATTAAGAAAAATTAAAAGAGGAGAGAAGCTAGATAGAAAATATAGAATGGTATCAAGATATGGAATGCTATATAAAAATGAGCATGAAACTTGAATTTTGTGTACTGTACGAAGAGATGCAACCCAGAATTCAGGCCTGCTTTCAAAAAAGATGTTTTTATGTTTTTTAATGCTTCTATGTTTTGCTTTGTTTATGTTTTTTTTAATAGAGAGAAGATAACTAGACATCTAAAACCAGGACAAAAGGAATATAAATACAATGAGTGAATTGAGATGAAATAAACAAAATAAGAAAGATTAATAAACAGCTGAAACAGATAGACAAAGAATATAAGGTACAATGATTTGAATTGCAGACGAAATAAATAAAATAAAATAAAATAAAGAAAATTAAAAGAGGAGAGAAGCTAGATAGAAAATGTAGAATGGTATCAAGGTATGGAATGCTATATAAAAGTGAGCATGAACTTGAATTTGTGTCCGTACGAAGAGATGTAACCTGGAATCAGGCTGCTTTCAAAAAAGATGCATTAGATTTTTATGTTCTAAGTTTTGTTTGTTTATGTTTGTTTTTAAAAATCAATAAAATTAAAAAAAAAAGAAATTGATTCCTTTCTGGATTATAGAGGGCTAACAGTATAATACAGGGATGTCAAACTGGATTTTTTGGAGGGCTGGATCAGCATTGTAGTTCTCTGTGGGCTGGCAGGGTGGGCAGGGGGGGAGAGGTGGGGCGGATGCCTCCTGCAGCATCCTGCTGGCCAAAATGGGGTGTGCCCCCCTTTGCCCCATTTTTGGCCTGAACAGCCTTCTACAGCACTTTTGAGCTACTAATTCTGAACCACTTATCCAGACCTGGAAACAGGCTTGAGGTCAGTTTTCTGTAGGATTTGCATAGATAACTTAAATTAGAAGATCTGAAGATGGTTTGTATTTAAAGGGTAGCCTATTTCAAGATAAAGTACTTTAAGACTCCTTTGAATGGGTCCTAGAAATTGCCCATCAGCGGTGAAGACTATACAGCAGACAAAGCAGGGTGGGGAAAAAAAATTAGTGTATATCAATTTTATATCCTTATTATTTTTTAAAAAAGTGTTTTATGGCTCCTTTTATTCAATGTCACAAGATACTTAGAGTTGCCTTTGATGAGATAGGCAGCATACAAGTTTCATAAATAACTAAATACACAGTGGGGCATAAGATGCACAAGTCTTATCTTGGTTACCTTGCGAGTTCAATTATATTTTGTAGGCCTAGCTGCTGTTCACAGTTTGGTTTGTCCACCAAAATTTCTGTGACTTCCAGTATGCCATCATTCTCTAATTCTAAATCGGGACAAAACAAACATCTTGTTATACATCTTGTTATCTTAATTCTTGATAAGAGGATACAAAGGTTAACAATAATGCTTTGAATTTGCAATGTTTTAAATTTGGCTCAGCAATGAATTCTCAAGCTAGGTGTAGGAATATGAATCAACAATTACAAGAGTTTGCTACTGAACATAGCAAAAACATTTCCATCACCATGATTAATCCACCCACATAAAATACCTTGAATAAAAACATACAGAATTTTTTACTACTGGTTCTGTGGGCGTGGCTTGGTGGGCATGGCAGGGAAAGGATACTGTAAAATCTCCAGTCAGAGGTGGTATTTTCCGTTCTCAAAATTTCCACTACCGGTTCTCCAGAACTGGTCAGAACCTGCTGAATACCACCTCTGATACAGATCTTTGGTTTTAGGTAGGCTGAGCTAAAAAACAAAAAGCTACTACAGTTAATCTGACATCTATTATATCATTGAACATATAGTTGGAAAGTGAATATAGTTGAAAATAGAAGCATCTGGAAGAATGACTGGAGGAGAAATGGAAAAGGAAAAATTGACTAGAGGGGGGGGACAAAGTGGAAAGAATGTGTTACTTTGAAGCTAGAAGTTGGAAAACTAAGTGAAGGAAAAACTAAGTGAAAACTAAAAGAAGGCCTTTTAGAGGACACCATTGTCACAGTTGGACAATAGTGTATAGCAAGAAGGTTGGATAGAAGAAAGAGGCAGTTAAGAAGAAATAGCCAAAAGATTGTTGAAAGGACCTGTTGAATCTGTAATTGCTAACCTATTAGCGAACCTTGCTAATAGGACATTGCTCCTTCATAGTCTGATGCTGAATAGAACAAGACTTGGCTAGATGAGTATAAACAGGTTTTTTTAATATGAAAGTTGCAACGGCAGGGAAAGAGAGATGGCATTAATATTCTGCGAGGCTCCGTTGGTAACTACATGATGTTTGTAAATAACCAGATGAGATGATTTGTTTGTAAAGTTGGACACTAGTGAAAAATTGGGAATTTTGCTGGTGTGTGTTCCCTCTGTTGCACAGGTAAATTTCCCCCAGAATTCTTATCAATAAGCTAATGGTGAACTGCCCATATTTGTGTGTTCGGGGATATCAGTGTTAATTTGGCCTTACTGTTTCATAATGATTACAGTGTGATTGACAATGGATAGTTTGTATTTATATTTTGATGGATGCTTATAAAGAAGCTATTTTTATCATTTCAAGAGTTAGCTCTTGAAACATGTTTGGTTCTAGTTTGGACTAAGGAATGTATACACTATATTTCTTTTCTATTGTTTAGTTTGGCATTTATCCCTCAGCTTGCCTTCTACAGAATGTCAGGAAAAAACAGATATTTTCCCCAACTCTTAATCAGTAGCTGAAATTTTTAAATAGGTGATATCATACCTATAATGGATTCAACAATGGATTTTCCCATTTAAGTCAAATGGGGAGACAAATTCCTTGTGTCCAATCACACTTGGCGAATAATTCTATTCTGTTCAGTTCAGTTCTGTTCAGTTCAGTTCCATTCTGTGCATTTCTTAAAATTATGACTTTAAAAGCTCACCTGCATAAACCTGATTTTCTTCTGAGGCCATTGTCAACAGCATGTGTGGAAAATTCTTCTCAAATTCTTCTAACATTTGATCACTGGACAAGAAATGGAATGCAGAAAATTGCAGTACAGTAAAAGCTTTATTGGTTAAATTGTCATGAATTTAACGGTTACCTCTTTTAAATCATCAAGGGCATTTTCTCCAAGAGGGAAGCTTTCACAAATGTAATTATATTGCATTATCTCTTACATGTATTTTTTTACAATAGCAACAACAGTTTATATTTAGCCATATAAAGCCATATCACAATACAAAAAAATTGAATAAACCTATCCATGACAAATATCTAAAAATATTAAACTCAGGTGTGCTTTCCAATCTTAAGGCCCTGTCACACTGCCCAACGGATGCAAAATGGACATAACGGATGAGAAAAATGTTCCATCCGTTGTTATCCGCTCTCAGAAGGGGCAAAAATTTGCATAACCGGAGCGGATAACATGGACGCGGAGTGCACGCAGGGCGGATTGAAAGCGGAATGCGGAAACGGAAGCCCAGCGGATGGAAGCAGATGGGAAGTGGATGGCAGCAATCCGCTAGGCTTCCGGGGGACCGTCAAGCAAAGGGATACTGGAAGGATACAGCGGATGCAAAGCGGATGCACAGCGGATGGAACGCGGATCACATCGGATGCACAGCGATGCACAAGCGAAGCCTAGGCGGATGCCGAGCAGAATTGTGGCAGCGGGAGGATGCATTGCGTCAGCCCCGTGGATATAACGGAGAGAGCTCGGAAGCAGTCACCCATTCGAAGAAAGACCTAGCTTCCAGATCACATCGACTGCCTGCCTGTCCTGCCTGCATGGGTCTATGCCTGCCATGCCTTGCTGCCAGCCTCCCCTGCCAGCCTTGCGTCTCCTGCCCTGCCAGCCTTGCTGCCAGCCTCCCTGCCAGCCTTGCTGTCTGCCTGCCTGCCAGCCTTTGCTCCAGGCAGTCTGCCTGCCAGCCTGGTGTCCTGCCTGCCTGCTCAGCTCTTCCTGCCAGGCCTTGGTGCCTGCCTCCCTGCCAGCCTTGGTGCTCTGCCTGCCTGCAAGCCTTCCTGCCAGCCTTGGTGCCTCTGCCTTGCCAGCCTTGGTGCCTTGCCTGCCAGCCTTCCTGCCAGCCTTGTGCTGCCTCCCTGCAGCCTTCCTGCCAGCCTTGGTGCCTGCCTCCCTTACAGACCTTCCTGCCAGCCTTGCGTGCTGCCAGCCTCCCTGCCAGCCAAGCACCCCAACAACCATGCTGAAGGCACAGCAAGCCCTCAGCCATCTGCTGCCCGCACCTTGCAAGAGGGACAGGGCTACATCTCGCCCCTGGCCCTCACTCTGGTTACTGCTGGGGCTTCTGCAGCAGGACTCGCTTCTTCTGGGGCTGGGGCTTCTGCTGCTTCTCGCTTTATTGGAGGAGCTGATGACAAGCACTCCAGCACCTCCAGCCACTCTCCACAGCACCTGGACCCTTCACCCCTGAGACTAGCGGACCAAGAGGAAGTGCCAGAAGACTCATTTTTGTTTTATAGCCTCTTGTTAATAAAGTCTATTTTTGATTTCATCCACTTGCTTCATTTCTTTTTTTTAATTAAAGTCTTGGTGGAAACTTTTCAAAATGGTTTAAAGCCTTTGCATGCTTGTGGAATGGGTATAAGATAGCAGTGGGATGGGCAGGATACCTTTCGGATGGGTAATAGCTGTGGAATAGATAAGACCTCCAGCAAAGCATACGTGGAGACTGTAATGGTCCACCCTCCGCAGCTTGCCACACCTTTTGGCCTTTTATGTATCAATAACATGTAAGCATTGATCCACACATTTGAACATAAACACAATTCTTATGAAGATGCCCTGTTTCATTGTAGGCCCACCCAACATACCATGGCACAATCTCATCAGTGTGATGAGACAGGCTGAAGGAAGCATCCATTAAGCATCTATCATCCTGTCTTTGCCACTCCACTGCTCCAGCTGGAGAGTTTGCACCAGTGTTTCAGGAGTTTGCGCTGCTTCTTCCCTTAACGTGAGGCTCTGTCGGGGCATTGCACCATCCTCAGTGTCTATTAGGTTTCGGCCCTTGGCCTCCATTTCCCAGGCTCCATGTCCCATTCCTGTTGGAGGTCCACGAAGCCTGTTCTGCAACACTGGTTAGCGGGTGCGCATGAGATTTGTGCAGGAATGCCAGCAAGCTTCCCATGATTCTCCTCACGGTCTCTGGGCGATGCCTTGCATGTGGTGAGAAGTACCTGAACCTGTTGGCCAGGATGTCAAAGTGCGTTCTTCACTACCCCGCTTTGCCCTGGACATGCCCTGTAGTTTGAAGATCCTCTCTCACGGCGTGAGGAGTCTGGAAGTGTAGGGGCTTCATGAGGTAAAGTTTGTGAGGAGAAGGCGTCATCCCCCACGATTGAGTAGGGCAGCATCTCTGTGTTGTTGTTGGAAGGGGCTGTCTTATCTGGGGAAAGCCCACGATGAGGTTGCGTTCCAGCTCCTCCTTGAGGTGGACTGGCGTGTATACCTGGGCCTCTGAAAATCGAGCCGTTGCCTGAAGCATCGATGTACATTTGAACTTGTAGTCAGCATCGACCATGGCGAAGAGGATGATGCTTGAACAGAAGCCCTTGTAATTAAAATAAGTGGCCCCGACTTGGCTGGAGCTTTGGCAGCCATGTGCTTGCCATCTGTTGCTCCAATGGTGTGGGGGAAGCTTCCACTTCATGAATACCACTGCTCTGCAAACTTTCTTTCCAACCTTCTTCAGTGGAGGGGCACTGGAGAAGAGCTCCTCTTGTATTCTTCGATGATGGCCTGCACCACTTCTCTACCACAAATGCTGATGTGTTGGGTGGCACCCTTCCAGCCGTGCCTGCATGCTCCTGTAGGTGGTCCCTGAGGGTGGTGCAGGGAGTGCCACCCTTGGAGCCCAGGTCCCAGCTGGGCGGAAGTTGGTGTTTGCCTTGGTCAACCTGGGTCGAGCCGCTGCACAACTTCGTCAAACATGGCTGGAGGCATCCTCATGAAATTCTGGAATGCCTGGAGTGTCTTCGTTCCTGAGCTCACCATCAGCTTGTTGTACAGTCCGTACTCTGCTCTTCTGGCGAAACCATCTTCGTCCCAGATGCTTCTTGGCTGCCCTTTTTCTTCCCGTAGTAGAGTTCACAGAGCTGTAGATGGCTTCGCACTGTTGCAGAAGAATGGTGGCTGCCAAAAGGACTGTGTTTTACGATCCACGGTGGACATGACTGGATGCTGTGGAAGAGCAAGAGTCAGATGAAGGCTGCAGAGGTCTGCACAGCTGGGCTGCTGGTCTGAAAGTGAGATCCAGATGTGTTGCTCCCCCTTTTTATCGGCAGTATAGGTGTCCCTTTGCATCTCTAGGCATCCTCTAGACATCCTTAATATCCGAGATAGGTCCCTCTCTGCGGACGTTTTTTCCATTTTACATGCTTTGTTTCCATGCTGCATCCACTAGGCATCCGTTCTGCATCCGTTCTGCATCCGTTCCATTTCCTCCCTGTGCCGAGCGATGCGAGTTGCGCGGATGCACAGCGGATGCCTAGGGTATATATAGCGGATGCGTAAACGGATGCAGAACGGATTACGTAGCGGAGGTAGCGTATGCAGAACGGATGAATTGGATACATATCTTCCGCGCAAAAGTTTTGAGGCAGCTCAAAACTTTCTGAGCGGATGAAAACGTCAATAAAACGGATGCTGGACGGATAGAGAGGAAGCAAAATGGAGGCAGTGAGTACATCGCGTTAACCAACGGATGGCAAGCTTCTTTGTCCATTTTACACCCTCTTTGCATCCGTTGGTGCAGTGTGACAGGGGCTTTAGATTTAGCGCAATCAGATCTACATGATTCTCAATTATGCTCAATTATGCTGTTTCATTCAAAAAGAAGGACAATTTAAAAGTAATATTTGTACTCTGACCAGACATAAAATATATTGTTTTAATATATGAGTTTCAGTGAGCCATTTTTGTTCAAGATATATATCCTGGCACTCAAATATGTGCTATATTTTCAATCTCTGGTACAATTTCTAGATACATAATTTACCACCAATAATTACCATATGCCCTATATAGAAAATTCTCAATCTGTTTTAACTGCAGCTGTTATTTGTCCCCAGTGTACTCAAGTGACATGATTGACATGTTTAAAACCCCATACTTTATCCCCATATAAAGGTACAAATATAACTTTAGCTTTGTACATCTTGATAAATAGGCCTACAGATCCTAGGTGACAATGATTTACTAATTTTAAAAGTGAATTCATAGGTGCGTTCTATCCAAGTGACCTCCTATCCTGAGGACCCAGTCTCAGAAAAGGTTGCCCCTAAGTAAGGAAAGATATTCAGTTATTCTATTGGTGTTCCATCCAAAAAACTTCCATGTCTGTTATGCATTTTTCCAAAGATGTTTGGAATTTTTGACTTAGACTTGGAGACAGCAGAATAGAAGAGAAAGAACTGGGTAAAAATCACAAAACAAAAAGACCTGCAGATAAAAATAGAAAGGCTGTGGCAAAAAGGGAGCAAAGGGACACATTGGGTGCAATTCCAACTGCAGCACCACTTGAATACCATCTGCATTGACAAAATCAGCAGCAGTCAACTGCCAAAGGTACTTTTACCGAGTACAGCTTACATCCTGTGACAATACCTGTAACACCATCAAAAACATCTGTCTATTCCAAGTCCATAAAATTGCCAAGTCCAGTTTAAACATCTGGCTGATTCTATTTCATTGAAGGCATTTAAATGGGAACAATTTGTTATAAGAAATAAATTTGTGCACTTGCAAAAAATTAATATTTTAACATCCCTTCCAACTCACTATTTTAAGATTATAAATGCATGATATTTTTTAGTTTGGAGATCCTGTATCTTTTTTTTTAGTCTACTAAGATCAAAACTATTACGTGACTATAATGTTTACTAGGGCTTTACAGGCTACTCCAACATTTACACATTTATATCATGCCCCATTTCTCTGTTACTTAGACAATAACAGTTATTGCCTAAGTTATGCAATACATTCATTTATGAGTCAGCCCTGCAGAGCTTGTAAAAAAATCTTTTCTAAATAGAAAAGCATTACATTATTATTTCCCTTGTTTTATTTTATTTTTTTAATCTAAATCCCCTCCCTTCACTCAGAACCCTGATAATTTGGGGCACTGTTTTCTTATATTACATTTAGAACATAAAAATAAACTTCATATTTCTTTATTGACATCTAGTTTATCAAAATGAAAAGGATCAATCAAAATTTGAATGCTTACCTTTCTAACTTGCCTAGATGACCCTCTCAAATGCATTGAGAAGCTTCTCTGGGAGTGGCTGGAATTTCTGAGGAATGACTAAAACAGGGAATAGAAGTTGGTTTTTAAAGAGATTCCAGGTTTGCTCAAGCAACAAACAAACTCATTGTGTCATCTCATTTGTTCTTCCCTGCTGCCTCAACCTAGAACTGTCAAATTCCAATTGGATAAGAAATACCAAAGGATTACAGGACTACAGCTCCCAATTGCCCCCAGCCAGTGTGGTTAGTGTAGAGGAATGCTGGGAGTTTGGATAGATTTTCTGGTTGTTTTGGATGGATTTTCTGGTTGTTTTTATTTATATATTATGTATGTTAGGAAATGCATAGGGATTCTGTAATAAGTAATGTGGATTTAGCTACACTTATTTGCTTACTTCTAGCTCAGGCAGAGTTCACTTTTAGAACATCTAGGGATGTTTGCAAGGAACATTTTTGAAGAAAAAGAAGCAAAATTGGTGTCCTGAACCTCAGAAAAGTGTATCCATTTTATTTACCTATTCCCCCAACCCCACACTAGACAGGGCTACCCCTTAAAGTAGATAGAAATATAGGCAATAGAAAATGTATAGCAGTCCTTATAACTACTGGGCAAATATATGTCACAATAACCAAAAGTTCCTTTGTGCAGGCTGGCCCTGTAATAACAGAAATCTTGTCACTTTTATGAATCAGTTTAGAAGGCTTAATGCATTAAATCAGAGGAGTAAAAATAGCTGCCACTTACTTTTAATTGCTCCCTGTGTGTACCAACCTGGATGAAGGTCCACAAACCCATCTCATTTGACATGCATACATTTTCCTCATGGGAAATTGAGGTTCAAGGTTATAGCAATTCCAATCCTGTTAATCAAATGTTAATTAGTCCTCCTGCCACCTTCTTGTTGTTGACTTTCTGAAAATTGAGACAACTTTGCCCTTCTTATCCCATGGAAGCAGATGAAAAAAAGATCCATCTCCTTTCATCACACTACATGACACAACATTAAAATAGGGTCATAAATTATTCCTGAATAATTTTGCAATGAACATGAGAATGCTTCATTTGCTGTTTTTTTTCCTTTAAAGCCACTAGATGGCATACATTATGTACAAGAGATCCAAGGCTGGGTGTAGCAGCACTAAAATAATAGTTGATACCTTCTTGTGTGACTAGGCAGTGGTGTTTTTGTCTTTTTTATGAGTTAGGGTTACATGGGGTATTAACTGGGGAAGCTGGTGTTTGAATTTATTTTCTGAAAAGGAAACTTTTCAGGAGGGTGGGCTTGAGGTTTTCAATGTGTGTTTTTTTTTAAATAATACACTTATTTTAGTCCATGGAAATAAAGAGAAATAAAAATGTGTTGGTTTGCTACTGGATTTTGGCAACACACTCTTAGAATGGTGGAGTTCAATTCTTCAATTCCCATAATAGTTGACCCAAATACCAGGTATGCATTGAAAAGGTTAGTGAAAGAACTGGCACCATATCATGTACACAGCCTGCTTTTGAACTCCAAGGGGGTCTGACTAGAGGTTATATTGTAAACAATTCTTTGAGGGTACATAATGCCAACAAATAACAAAGCTGTAAGGGGAGAGGGATAAAAGTAGATTTTGGCATCCAAATACATAGGAGTATCAGGGATGTCGAAGTGGTCAAAATATCAAGTTGGCAATATTGTGGCCTATTAAAGTGGGCAAAGCTTCAACCATAGCATTACGACTGCCATCTTGATTTTTTTTTTATCATATCCTGAAGGCGGGTCTAGGAAAACTCACTGCCATTGGCTCACTACCATTGGCTCACCCTGTTCGCCTCATCTGGACCACCTCAATTCAGGGTAACTCGTTGTGGGATAATTTCTTTTATTAGTTACATGTATAATGTAATGGGAGACTGCTGGAAGCGAGTGGAACCTCCTTTTCCTCCGCAGCTCAGACTAGAGAAAAAAATCAGGGAAGACAAAGGGGGAAGGGGAAGATGAATTTTTCCCTGACCAGAAAAAAAAAATCACATGGGAGAAAGTCACACACATTTTCACATACAGAAATTTCTACCACAGAATTCAATGGGTATTGACTGGGAGGGATAAGCCAGATGTAGGAGGGAGAGAGGATGGAGAAGGGGAAGGAGCTTCCATTAACCTTTGGCATTCTCCTGCAATGATTTGTCCTGCAATGAGTTGCCCTGAGTGAGCCGGCCATGGAGACCCAACGGCAATGACCTGGCAGTGGCAACCCAGCTGCAGTGAGTTGTCCCATTCTGCCTGCACACAGCTTTGGGATAATTGTACACTGGTTTTCCATCGTCTTGTTTTAAAAGAGATAAGATTTGGTGGGTTAGTATGAAAAACAATGTACTGTATGTGAGCTAAACAAAAAACAAAGCACCCTTCACCTCCATGAATAAACGCTCACAACGTCCTGTGGTTTTGAATCCAGTATAGTTGCAATTTTCAGTTTACCAATTCCACTATCTGCTGTTATTGTAAGTTTTAAATTCCAGTTTCTATAAACCCCAGATAGCAGCTGCTCCAAGTCTGAGCAACAAGATAAGTCATGTTAATAAATCATATGTGACAAAAGGAAAGATGGCAACTTGTGGGCACAATTTTTATTTATTTATTTTATTTATTTATTTGGTCTGTCAATTGCTTACAAGATAATAGGTATAAGTAAAAACATAGATATGAATACATGGATACATATAAGAAAAATAAAATAACAATAGGACAGGGATGGTAGGCATGTTGATGCACTTATGCATGCCCCCTACAGGACCTCTTAGGAAAGGGGTGAGGTCAATAGTAGACAGTCCTAAGGTTAAAGTTTTGGGGTTTGGGGAAGAAACCAAAGAGTCAGGTAGAGTATTCCAGACATTGACCACTCTGTTGCTGAAGTCGTATTTCCTGCAATCAAGTTTGGTGCAGTTAACCTTGAGTATGTATCTATTGTGTTACTCTTGTATTGTTATGATTGAAACTGAAGTATTCATTGACAGGTAGGACATTGCAATGTACGATTTTACATATGAAACTTAGATCGAACTGAAGGCAGCATAGTTCTAGGTCTAGAATTTTGAGTCTGGTGGCATAAGGTATTCTGCAACGAATAGAGGAGTGGAGAACTCTTCTTGTGAAATTTCTGGACTTTCTCAACTTTGTTAATATCAGATACGTAACGTGGGTTCCAGACTGATGAGCTGTATTCGAGTATTGGTCTTGCAAATGTTTTGTATGCTCTAGTTATTAGTGCAATATTACCAGAGAAAAAGCTACGTAGGATTAGGTTAACAATTCTTAATGCCTTTTTGGCTATGTAGTTATCATGGTCTCTAGCACTTAGATCATTAGAGATGAGTACTCCAAGGTCCTTGACAGAGTTTGGATCATCAACAATGTCTTGACTATTCAGCCTGTATTTTATTTTTCTGATTTTTTTTGCCAATATGTAAGACAGAGCATTTGTTTGTTGAGATTTGCAATTGCCATTTGTTTGACCATTCTGAACATAGTTGAAGTCCTTTTGAAGGGAAGTAGTATTGTCTTGAATAGCTTCACATCATCAGCGAAGAGAATGCAGTTGCTCTTTGACATGATCACAGAGGTCATTTATGTAGAGTATGAAGAGAGGTGGTCTGAGAACACTGCCTTGGGGGGACACCATTGTTGACAGGTACAGAATTTGATAGGACGTTCCCAATTTTGACTACTTGTTGTCTGTTTGACAGGAATGCTTCTATCCAGTAATGCAGGTTGTCCAGAGATACCGTAAGAATTTAGTTTTAGGAGTAGTTTGTCGTGTACCACTGAATCAAAGGCTTTTCAAGAAGTCTATGTAGATTGCGTCTATTGCTTTGCCCTGATCCAGTTGTGTAGTCTACATGTTTTTGCAGTATAAGAGTTGCAGATTACAGGATAGTTTTTTTTTTCCTGAAACCAATTGTTTATTAGAGAGTAGGTTGTTTTGTTTCTAATGTGAGGATGATGGATTGGTTTATAATTGATTCTATGACTTTATAGGTGACGCAGCATAAAGAGATTGTGTCTGTAATTTTCAACTAGGCTAGGGTCTCCCTTTTTGAAGATGAGGATAACCATGGCTTGTGACCATAGTTTTGGCAAGGAAGCTGGTCCTGAAAGATTTTCAAAGATTATGCTTAGAGGTTCGGCGATGGCAGTGGATAGCTTTTTAAGAAGTAGGCACATATTCCATCCAGTCCAATAGAAAGAGATGGTTTTAGATTATGTAGTGCTTTTTCAACATTGTTTTCTGTAAAATTGATATGTATTAAAACATTGTAGTTGTCTGTGGTTCGACTAGGAAATACTGGGCATGATCCACTGCTGTTTACAAATACTGAGCCAAAGAATGTGTTAAAGAGGTTGGCTTTAATAGTATCGTTGTTGCATATGTCTTCTAAACTCTGGGGCATTGGCTGAAAGTGAATAAGGTCAGACATAACTGAGCATAAAACAGAATTGGAGTCTGTTGATCAACATGAGATGGGACCCCTTGATTCTGGGACCCTGAAGGTTCGATTGCACATCTCCTGGAGAGATGTGATTTTTAATTTTAATTAAGAGAACTTGGAGAAAGCGTCTGAACATTTTATCAGCCCTGTGAGATGGGAGTATCGAATTACATTCCCTCGCTAGTCACCTTCCTTCCTTCTGAAGGAACTATTTTCAGCTACTCTTAATGTTTTAAAAAGTTATCTGTATTTTCCTCCCCCTTGTCCACCATGGTCTACTTATGATACAGGTCAGGCTCAGAAAATGGTGGGGCTGAGTGTTGTGGAGGGGTTCAGTTTCTTATGTGTTCCATGGTGCTATTGGTCACTGATCTCCCTTGCCATGTGTGTTTTTGGCTGTCAAAGATAAAATGAAAAATTGGAACATCTTCTCTGTTCTTGGATTGGGTGTTGAATACCAAATTCCTGGCATTGATGCTTGACAGTGTCCTTTTTGTGGGACTTAAAACCTTAAGTGCCAGTCTGATACCAGAGTCAGCAATTATTTCATCGAGGTCTGTCACAATAGCACTCGATTCAAAATAGCTTTCCACTAAGAGTTTGACCAGAGTGACCTAGAGTGGAGTTGTCAAGTGATAGGTGTCAATCTATAGTCAGCTTATTAAACCAACAGATCTCTCTGTTCAACCTTCACTCGTGGAAGAACACCCGGACTGTCTGTATCTCTTTAGCTCAAGGCTTTTCATTGTCATAATATTATGGGGCTCACCAAGCAGGAATGGCAGAAGGTCATGGACATCTGGGACAAAGTGGAACCGGATCTCTCTTTGCATGGTCAGGAAGTCATCATCAGGTAAGCAGAAAGTAGGAGTGGAAATCTGAGCAGCAACAATCCCAAAAAGCTGGCATGGTGGTACTTTAAGGATCTGCCTTGCATGTGATTCAAAATTAAACATTACAGAGGCAGAGAAAAAGAGATGCAAACTTGCTGATAAGCTGGATATTATTTTAATTTTGTTGTCCTCAATTTGCATTGACTTCTTTATTAGATATGCCCTTGGAGGGGGGAAGACTTCCAAAGGAGTTTAATCTGTGTCTGAGTGAATGATTAATAATAACAGTGCCTTTTCTCCTTGCTGTTTTAAAGTGCTCTCCATCCATTCTTGAGTGGACACATAACTGTGCTAACATAAAACTTGTACTTCTAGACTAGAGCCACATCTTATACTGCCTTTTCTTCTGAGTTCCTGCCAAATGGATCTTGGCTGATTTGTGCATCATTCATTATAGACAAGGTGGGAAAACTAACAAATAAGTAACAAATGCCCAATTAACATTATTATTCTCTAGACAATGCAGTGAAACAAAAATCAGGGTGCCCCATCTAAAGGGAAATATATATTTCAAAATGCCATTAGCATAAATTAACAAGTGTTAACAATGTTAGGATTATGTTGACAAACATTCCATCTCTTTTTCCCCAAATAAAACAGTAGGGCTCTGTTCCATCTATTGGGATAAATGTTGGGATCAAAAATAAGGAAGCTAGTAAATGACGGGGATGAAAGGAACCTAGGAAACATACCAAATGCCAACAGTGAAGGGAGGACTTGGAAAATAAAGGGTTGTGTTTTGAAACTGGCTTGTGATCACTTAGGAGTGTGCATGGCCATGATTTTCAATATTTGCAAAGTACACCTTTGCTCAGCTGGTCGCACTGTCAGATTCATGAGTGGATTCATGAAACAAGATTCATCTTCACAGACCATCTTCTGTATAATTTGGAACAGTAGGAGCAGCACAGATAGGCAATATTTGGGCAATGGCAATGACAGTTGGAGGAAATTGGTAGCAGTGGGGAATAGTACAAAAAAAAGGTCACTGAAGATAAAACCAGTCCTGTGTGTTTTCTACCCCCTGGCTTAAGTAGCAGAAGACAGGGAGATGAGATACAAAATAGAATAGTATATAGAATATGCTTGTATTTTCCATTGATGGATGTATCTCAAATCATCATACTTATCTGATCTTTCACCAGCTCTAAATTTGGCCATGTCATTGTACATAGTTGACCCCTATCAACATTCCATTACGCTATCAACTTGCTTAGCTACTTTCCTTTTGTTGGTTTCTGTCTGTTTCCTGATCTTTGGTCACCCATTGAGCCATAGGAAATTAATATCTGAAATTTAGATATTGAGATATTATTTATAAGACAGCTTAGTTATAAGTGACAAGTGTTCTGCCAGTGAAAACTGGCTCCTGAGCTTCATTTCTGGCTGCGATTGTCTCCTGCAACCCTCTGCCAGGGAAAATAAAGCTTGGGAGGGCTATGTGTGGCCCTCTCAAGCTCCATTTTCACTGGCAGAGGCGCTGCAGGACAGTTTCCAGGGTGGCCCAGTGGGCCAGAGTAAAGTGCCCCGGATTGGGTCTGCAGGCCTTGAGTTTGACACCCCTGCCCTAAACAATAACCTTGATAATAACTAGAACATATTTTCCAAGTGGCAATAATCCTGCTTATGGTGCTGGTTCTGTTAATAAAATTGCATTATAATGATAACATATAATTAGAATTGGAAGGGACTTTGTAGGTCATCTAGTCAAATCCCCTGCCCAAGCAGGAGACCCCATACCATTTCTGACAGATGGCAGTCCAATCTCTAGTTGAAAGTCTCAGATGATGGTGCTCCCATAACTTCCAAGGGCAAGCTGTTCCATTGGTTGATAGTTCTCACTGTCAGAAAGTTTCTCCTTACTTCCAGGTTAAATCTCTCCTTGTTCAGTTTCCATCCATTATTCCTTGTCTGACCTTCAGGTGCTTTAGAAAATAGCTTGATCCCTTCCTCTCTGTGGCAGCCCCTCCAATATTTGAAGACTGCTATCATGTCTCCCCTGGTCCTTCTCTTCACGAGACTAGCCAAGCCCAGTTCTTGCAACCATTCTTTGTTTTAGTTTCCAGTCCCTAATCATCCTGGTTGCTGTTCTCTGTACTTTTTCTAGAGTCTCAAAATCTTTTTTATAATGTGATGACCAAAACTGGATGCAATACTCTAGATGTGGTCTTACTAAGGCTTTATAGAGTGGTATTAGTACCTCACTTGATTTTGATTGTATGCCTCTGTTAATGCAACTTAGGATTGCATTAGCTTTTTTGGCTGCTGCTGCACACTGTTGGCTCATATTGAGCTGGTTATCCACTAAGACTCCAAGATCCCTCTCACAGTTACTGCTATTAAGCCTGGTTTCACCTAATTTATATATGTACTTTTGGTTTTTCTTGCCTAAGTGTAGGACTTTACTTTTCTTTACATTGAATTTCATTTTGTTAAATGATATTTAACAAAGAGATTGTTATGAATACACATCTATGTAATTTAACGTATTTAAACATGATCACCACTATTGATTTTAACAGTCTCAGGCATGCCTAAAATTATAGCTACATAATTTAATCAAAATTATGTGCAGGGTTTCCTTTATATTGTGATCCATAATCCTATTGAAATTGTCTTTTGAATCTATGCAGCTGTTCTTTTTTTTAATGTATGTTGAAGTCTGAAATGAAAGGTGAACATTTCTTTTTTTAATACTCAAGGGATGAGATAAGCTGCAGGAGAGTCACGTAACTATGAATGAGTTCTAAAAATGGAAATCCCACTCTCCAAGGATCCAGTGAAAGAGCAACTCTCATAATTCATCAACTTACTATACCACCTGAGTAACTTATGTAAACAGAGTCTAATATACTGTAGGTATCTAAAATGTGTCTATAGGCTTAACTGATATAGGTGGTTATAGATGATTGAAGATTCAGCATCATTGACTTGCTTCTTCCTGAGTTTCTCTATATAACTCATAGGATGTTCCAGAACCACCCTGAGACTCAAGAGCGCTTTGTCAAATTCAAAAATTTCAAGACTCTGGAGGAGATGAAGAACTCAGAAGAACTCAAGAAACATGGAACCACTGTCCTCAGTGCTTTGGGTAAAATCCTGAAACAGAAAGGGTCCCATGAAGCTGAACTGGCACCACTGGCACAGACTCATGCCAACAAGCATAAAATTCCAGTCAAATATTTAGAAGTAAGTATGAGGGTGGCCAGTCATGTATACCCAAAAAGCTAATTATTAAGCAGAAAAGGAAAGGTTTGTATTCTGAGCATGTGTAGGCCTGCTTACTAAATTTTAGAACGGATATAGGAAGTTTTAGTGAAATAAAAGGACAATTTAGACAAAAATGATCTTTCAAGGGAAAGCTTATTTATTTGTCATCAGATGATGACATTACAGGGCTGACAGCATCTTTTTGACCTTGGCTGATCTCCTCAAATAAAACATTTAGTAATTAAAATTAAACTTTTTGACCATTGATGCTAGTCCAGCTAGAGCAGGGAGTTGGACTAAAAGAACCTCCAAGGTCCCTTATTCTACATTTTAAATAGAAAGAGAAGTAAATATATCAAGCCAGCTGCCACACCATCTAACTTAGTAGTGGCTGCCCATACAGTGATGTCTTGCCCTAGGAAGATAAAATTAATATTGAATTTACCAAAATTTGTTCAGAAATCATCAGATGATCACACGCTGCCAGTAGATATTTCCAAATAAATGCTAACTATGGATTATCCAAGTAGAAACTGGACAGTGCAGTCCCTAAAGGAGAATATTTGCAGCTCACGATTGAAATGAGGAGTTCTTGGTGCTCTTTGTGCTTGTTTTTTTTTTCTTGCAGATGTTTCATTAATCAAACTAAGTAATATTATCAATGCTAATGACTACACTAATAATGTTATTTAGTAGGGGTAATGAAACATCTGTAAGAAAACAACCATGTCAGAAAGCACCAAGGATCCCTCAGTGCTGCCCCTCTTATTTGATTGAATTTGCTACCCTTCAATTAATAAAAGCAAAAATGAAAAAAGAGAAAGGAGAGAACACACAGCTTTAATTTATAGTAGTGGAATAGCAGACTAATGTCCATTCTGGTTTAATAATAGTTCTAATTTGTTGCACAGGGAAGCAGACCCCATATGAATAAACCAGTTCAATGTACATTATTGAGGATTCAGTTAACATAGCATAGTGATTAAGTACTGGATTATAATGAAGGGGACCTGGGTTCAAGGCCATTATAAACCATAGAAGCTCAATTTTGGAGGGAGACATAGATTGCCTTTTGCTAGTAGAAAAAGAAATCAGATTTAAATCTAACGAACAAATAAATATACAATGACACTACTTGAAAGATGCAGTTCAATAGTGAATATATAAAATAGTTTATCCATGGTCAAATAGTCCAACTTTATATTTCCCCTTTTTGCTCTGCACAATCTTGACCTTTAAATCATCTCACGGACTTTGATCTTTTGTTACTCTTTGGCATTTAGAAGACGTCTTCAAAGGTTTCACCAGCTTACTTTGCAAGCCCCATAAAGAAACATTGTCTGGGATTTCTTGTTGTTGAAGAAGTTCCATGTCCTTGATTAGTCTTGTATTTTGGTAATCTCAATTTTGTTTTCTTCCATGCCTTCAGGTCAGGTAAAAGGTAAAAAGGTCAGGTAAAAGGGTTTTTAAAAAAAGTTTTATTGTTATCTTCTAAAAGCTTATCCCTTGAAATCTATATCCTTTTGGAGACACTAGTTACAGGTAGCACTCCACATACAACCACAGTTGAGCCTGGAATTTATGTTGCTGATGAAAAATTTTTCAGTGAGTTTTGTTCCATTTTACGAGTTTGAAGGGTCACTAAACAAATGGTTGTAAATCAAGAACTAGCTGTACTATTATTTCAATCAATGTTTGAAATTCCTTAAGATGGTATTATAGCCAACCTATCTATTTTAACTCTTTTCTGTTTGATCATTTAATTCCCCTTGGTGTCCATTTGCAAATTTCATTAAACCTCAGTTCCTAATACAGAGTTAGTTCTATTTCAGTTGTTTCTAATGAATATATTATTCAATTGTATACTGGGTTTTTTTTTCAAATCATAGAGTAAAAATAATCAAATCTCTCTGGTCTCCAAATCCATTTAAAACTTTTTAAAATTAATATATTTTTTTTGCTTTTTGCTATATTATTTATATATTATTTTAAAATCTTTTAAAGTCTTAAGTGACAAAAGTGTCCAAAAGGTGCTTTTTTCAAGAGGCAACTGGACTTTCTGGTTTTTCTTTGAAGACTGGTTTAGCTTCTCATCCAAGAAGCTTCTTCTTTCCAGAATGTCCTCTTGAAAAAAAATCACCTTTGGGAGAACCATGACCTGGATGACTGAGAATCTCCCAAGACATTTTAAGTTTCTGCTTAAAATTTCTTAAAATCCACAGAAGGTAAAACATACCAAGTATCAAATTTTCCATTTTGAACTCTGCAATACCTATAAAATGGCTAAACTGACATGTCTGAATATGATTAGAAAGGGAGTTTGGTTGGCTTAGCCTTCTTATGAAAGGCTTTTCCCGTTGCTGAGAGCAAAGATGTCATCTCTTTTGCCTCCTGGTGCTCAAACCTGTGGGAGACCGCTGATTTATGTGAGGAGTTGTTATACAGAGCACTCTTCAGCTATCTCCTGATCTCTTGCTCTCTGGAGAGATTTAAAGGATCAGTCTACTTGCCAGTCTTTCATTCTTCACAGTGGTTGTCTCTGCTTATTCCCAGAAAGAAGTGTGAGATAACTCACACTGGAAGCCCAGCTTCTTGTCTCTTTTGAATAAAATATTAAAATAATATATGTGTAAACATAAAATACACATTTAAAATCACCATAACACTGCTAAAATGTAATGAATGCTTACTCCTATGTTTCTTTCCCATACTCGGCTGTGTAAAACCCAATAGGAAGGTTTGCAATCTTTTGGAAACTTGTTCCAAAAGATAATAAAATATTGAAAACCTTTCTTTTTCTTTTTCTTGGACAAGGTTCAGTGTGCACTTCTTAGCTACCAGATTAGAAAGAAAGATCAGAGAGAGGAGGAATACATGGCTCAGACTGATGATCTATTTTACAAAGCTCACTTAACTTCAGGAATGAGATAAGTCACATTTCTACTTAAGGAGGAAAATGTTAAAGAAGTGTGAGTACTATTTCCCATATTGTTTCCACGACAGAGAAAGTAAGAGGATATATATATAAATCTTAAGTTTTCGTGGGTACTTACAAGTATGCTGTTCAGCTTTGTTTGGGTATTTTCCCACGTCCTTGTAGCTGTGCTTTTAAAGTTGTAGCAACGTTTCGGCAGAATCTCATCTGCCATCATCAGGCTTCTGTATTGTGTTCATCTGTGAATAAGACTCTTACAGTTGTTTCAGTTTTAAATTTGGGCCTGGCCTGTTGCTGTGCCAGAATGGTTTTTTCTTCATCCTGATTGGTTGGGAGTCTTGGTCTGTGTTTATTGGTCTTGGAGTTTGCTGTGTTGTGCTTGATTGGTGTTTCTAATATCTTCTGTCTGTTTTGTGGCTTTTTTTGTGTCTTGATTGGCTGGTAACATTGTGTTCCTGTATTGGAGGCTTTTAGTGCAGTTTGGCTCCGAGTAAATGGGCGGCTATCATTTGTTAGGAAGCTAGGTTTCATCTGGGTGCTTGGTTGGGGTGTGTTTGAGCTGAAGGTATCAGGGGGAGTCTGTTTGTGCCCAGGTGTTAGCCTGGCTTGTGGTGTGGAGATTTTTTTGTTTGAGAGTGCAGGCTTCCAAATGATTGACAGTCTGGTGGAATCATCTCTTCTATTCATGCTTTCAGGTCTTTGTTCAATCTTTATGATGATTCTGTGGATGGGGTTTTCTATAGTGGCTAGGGTTTTAGTGCCATTGAAGTTGATGCTATGACCTGTGGCTTTCATGTGTGACAAGAAACATGTGACAAGAAACAATGGAGGGAAACTAATCAAGGAGAGAAGCAATCTGGAATTAAGGAGAAACTTCCTAATAGTGAGGACAATTAACCAGTGGAACAGTTTGCTGTCACTCAGTGGAAGTTTTTTAAAAAGAGACTGGAAAGTCACATGTCTGGAATAGAATAGGGTCTCCTGCTTGAGCAGACGGTTGGAGTATAAGACCTCCAAGGTACCTTCCAGCTCTATTTTGACTGAATTGTTTCAAGCTTCAGTTTACATCAGTGTTTCTCAATCTTAGCAACTTGAAAATGTGTGGAATTCAACTTCCAGAATTCCCTAGCCAGCCATGACAGTAATACAAGGTACTATATGCTACCTTAAATAAGATTTATGCCACAGCTTTTCAACTCAGGAGTCATATTATTATTAGTGTATGTATCCTGCTCCATTAATTCAATCACGTAATAACAACTAACAGGGTACCTTAATTGTCCTGAGGAAAGGATATTCTGTTCTTGGCAACCAAGAAGATGCTGTGAATCTGCAATAACATCAGTCTTGATCACAGGGTATGCAGTAGAAAGAAATGCATATTTCTTCATTCTTTCCCACAAGAAAGAAATAACTTTTCCCTTTCCTAGTGGTCCTGGACAAGCAATAACATGGATGGCTATTGATCAGTGAAGCAAAGCCTTATAATGTACTGAACCTCTTTTTCAAGATCATTTCATTCAACCACAAAGAATGCATGAAGTTTCAATATGCATCTCTTCAGATGTCAAATGACTACAAATTGCAGCATCTTTCATATCTGTTGGGAATTTAGAACATCCTTCACTCTGATAGCCAAGAGTAAAAAAGCTGTAATGCTGCAATATCTAGAGAACCTTGTACTCTGTCCCACCAGAAATGGATGAGAAATGGATGAGCCAACCTTTGATTAAGGTCTGAGACATTTACATGTTAAGAGAAAAATGTTAAATATATATTATTTTTTATTTTCTTCTTTCTTGTTCTGACCAAAGTTAATGTAAAGCTATCATGTTTGCTGCTTTAATGTTTGACATTTACTTGCCATTTTTAGAACACTCACTTTCTGTCTCTTCCCCCCATCCTTTTTCTTATCCCTTATTTCTCTTTGCCACCATTGATACTCCTTATATAGTTCATTTCTGAAGTCATCATTGGTGTCATTGCTGAAAAACATTCTGCAGATTTTGGGGCTGATTGTCAAGAGGCAATGAGGAAAGCCTTGGAGCTGTTCCGGAATGGTATGGCCAGCAAATACAAGGAACTTGGGTTCCAGGGCTAGTAAGGAAAGATGTCTCCACTGAGAAGACTTAGTGTGCCTAGGTGTGTTTAGGAGAATATTTTCATGTCATCAAAGGAAAATAGCTTGAATAAATTGAATTTTGTTAATGCTACACTTGAAGATGGCAAGGTATATTGTTCAAAATCTTGAATGTCTTCTAAGGCCATTTTGGCTGAGACTTAAGGGAACAAAACCAATACATTTGTAGGATATCTAATGAGGTTAAGAGGGAAGTTTAACGGGTTTAAAGGGCTAGAAAGGTGGGGGTGATAGGACTGGATATGTAATCATTACACCACTTTTTAGTTCAGTGGGATGTTCCACAAAATCACCACCTATAGCCAGACAAATAGGGAAGGAGAATTGGGGAGCAGATGCCATTCTGTATTCCTGAGATCATAAATGAGATCTCCCTTGGTGTTCTATATGTAATTAATGGGATTAAAATTGTATTAAATTTAGAGTTGCCCATTTTTCTATAAGTATGATTCTGATACTACTCAATGGTGAAGCACATCCCTTTGCCTAAAACAATTCTATGCTACTGCTGCAGCTTTAAATGTGATGGAAAACTTGCCAATGTGTGGCTTGGGTTATCAACTGAGATTCCTTTTGATCTTCAGCACTTAATAAAATATTAATTATGTATAATAAAAACAGCTACATGTACTCCTTACATATTGCCTAATTCACAACTGGCTCTATGATGATATATTAGTATTCAAAAACAGGAAAAGTGAAAATGTTATTCAGGAAAGTGAATGAAGATAGGTTTTCTAATTCCTGACTGGGATATACAACAGTATAACTTGCTATTTAAATTGACTTGAATGGAAAGTCCTACCTGATTATCGCTCTGTATATTGTACAAGATTTTCCTCTCACCTGTACAAGCAAAGTGGGGGAGGGAGGCATATCAGTATTTTTATTGGCTAGGGTCAAAGTAAAACTACAAGTAATTTTGTAAAATCAAAAGCTAGGAAATCCATAAATCGATGACTTTCAAATTGTGGTTTATGGAGTCTATGGAGGTGACCATCTCAACCTTCCCATGTTCATGGATCCTATCCAATTAATTGCTTCAGCTTGTTTTCAGCTTGTTTTCTTTAAACACCAAGAGATAATGCATTTTCTTCCTTGGCCCTAACTTTGTGAGCTAAGAGTTAAATGGTTTATAAGAATGGATTACTACTGAAAAGTAGCTCATTCCACCATACAAGTATCCAAAAGTATGAGGCTAAAGTTTTGGACTAGAAGTAGAATGGTTTAATCCTTCATGAGTTGTAGAAACTCTCACAAGGTTGCCTTTGTGAGGGCAAATAGGAGGAGGGAGCAGTATGAATACCACATTGAACACTTGTAGAAAAGTGTGTTTATGTGTGTTGGGGGAGTATAAATCTAACAAATTTAAGCTCAAAAATTCAGAAACTGACAAGAATGAAGAGTGTCAGAATGAAGAATGAAAACTATTGCTACTGATTGACAAGCAACCTCTGTTTCAAAAATGCAAATAAGAAATAATATGATGAATGTCTAAAAATGGAGATTACATTGAACTGAATCTCTCCTTATTCCTAATTTATTTTTATGCTATGTTCTATGTTAAAATTAAGAATATGTCTAGTGACACTTCTTGGAGAAAGGAGTCAGTAAGTACAAGTGGTATGTTCTCTGATCCATGCTTGGATTGATATGTCATGAGAAGACACTAGAAACCAGAGGAAGATAATTTTGTCTATACTGGAATATCTTACAAACTATTCTTCCTTTTGTGATGTGAAAGACTAGCTTCCTGCATCATGGTCAGAAATGTGAAAACTCAGCAAATTAATAAAAAAAAAAATCAGTCCACAATAATGAAGGTTTGTTTGTTTGCTTGTTTGTATTTAAAAAAAGGGATTGTTGATGTCAACTTCAAAAAAATGGTTTTCTTCTTCAAAATTCTCTCAAACCTCTAAAAATGCCATTTTTAATGGGAAATCTATGCTTATTAATTATCAGTAGTCTTATGGCTGTATTAAAAAAATAAAAGTAAAATAGGGAATCTAGTTCCAGGGTAAAAGAGATATAATACCCCAATAATAATTCATATGTGATAAATACAAAGATTTAGTGTCAGATAAACACATCACTTTATAGGATACTCTGATCTGTTTAATATAACAGGTTCTTAGCTAAGCTGTCTGCCTTAATTGGAAACTTAACTCTGTTCATAATGAATACATTAGAGCTCAGGAGGAAATAGGACAATCATGACTCAGACCCTACCGGGCTCTTCTTTCAAGTAGGGATGTAAAATATCAAAGTCAGGGGTGTCCAACATTGGCAACTTTAAAACCTTTGGACTTCAACTGCCAGAATTCCTCAGCCAGCATGGGTAACAGAATGGCTGGCTGGGGAATTTTGGGAGCCGAAGTCCACAGATCTTAAAGTTGCCACCCTGATCTAAACCTAAGAGGGGCATATAATTGTCAGTCAACCAAACATAAGCAATATTTCTGATACTGAGATACTACTACATGGAAGCACCCATGTTTAGCCATGTAATCCAACAACTCAGATCTTGCTCTAGAATGAATATCAATGTAATGAACATTGTTGTGAACACTTTGATGATTATTTCCTAAAACTATTTACCCAGACAATACACTGTTTAACTAAAAATGGAACTTTTGTGTAGTATAATATAAAAAATGTTATGAAAAAAAAAGAATTGTGTCAAACACATGGACAGGCATTTTTCAAATGAAAAAATAGTTTTCTTCTTAGCAATCAATTTATAGATCTACTTTTTTGCCAAAAATTCCATGTCAGTTTGGGCATTGAAATCAAAGAGTCTTTGTGAAAAAAAAATCCTTGTTTAGGGGATAGTTGAAATTGTACTAGGCAGAAAATCCATGCTGTGAAATAACTTTGGTAAGTCAGCTTACCCAGGAATTGGACTGAACCATACTTATCTGCTAAACATATTTTGAGTACCCTATCTGGATCCATTGAATGAGAGTATGTGACAAATTTAATTATTGATTGGCTATGTATGGAATGGATACCTGTTTCTGTTCTAACAGTTCTAGTACAGTTCCTAGTTCAGGTCTTAAAAATGTGAACTTGTTCAAGTCAGATAGCTTTTGTAAAGCCCCACAATCCCATATCATAAATCAACATTGTGACTATTTTCCCCTGAATATGTTCAATACAAGGGTCAAGGTATTTGGGTAATTATAATTAGTAATAATTAGTTCATTTAATATTTAAGTATTTACCTTGGCCCTTACCAAGCTTTAATAAAAAGATTGACACATGACCTTGTGTTGGTAAAAACCACTTCTAAATCAGTACAAGAATTCACTTGTTCATTAGGCTCCCTATTTATATGTCAATTATATTTCATGCCCTTTTTGCTACATATCATAATTTTAGAGTTTATTTTATCAATGTTTTAAGATGTAAGAACCCAGTAGGTATTCAGCATTTGCAATAGTTTTCTCAGGCCTCTTTCAAAATGAGCCATTAGAATCATATCATCAGCAAAGAAAAGGATATCAATACATTTATCCTGAATCTTTGGAATATGACTATCTGACATAAAAGTTAGAACTTAGAATAACTTTATTGTCATTTTGAATGTACACTAATTGGCATACATTAAAATGAAATTTCATTGCATATAACTCTCAAAGAGTTACCACCTCCAATATACACTACATAAACATGACAAAATAAATAAATACAAAATTATGCATATACCCACATATATGATATGACATGGAGAAACAACATAGTATGATTACCTGGGGTGTGGCACAAAAGCAGCAAAGTCACAAAAATAGCTAAAGTCCCTTTAATACCTCTAACTTGGCCCCAATGTCCAGTTATCCTCGGCTGGAGATCAAACTCTTCCAAAAACAGTCTACAAAGGGAAGGAATGCTGTCTGAACCCAAAGTACAGATAAATTAGAAATAAAAAAACCAATACAAACCATGCTGAAGTAATTAACACGACAGGCCAGGATAATAAATTGCAAACTTCCAAAAGATAATGAAGCACATACAGTTGGGAGGATGCCAAAACCCAGATAAAGGCCCGGTCCCACTGGCCGACGGACGCAAAACGTACGCAAAAAGGACACAGCAGATGAGCAAAATTTCGGGGGTGGCTCCATCCATTGTCATCCGCTCCAAAAAGTGGCAAAAATTGCATAAACAGAACAGAAAAGAAGGGAAAGAACGGATGGGTACTATGTTAGCGGGATGTTAAACGGATGTTCATCGGAAGCCTACCGATGAAAGTGGAATGAAGCAGATGACACCTCCGAAGGGGTTTCGGGGGAGAATTTCGAAGGACGCATAGCGGAAGTGCGCGATGCATAGCGGATGAAGTGGATGGATCACCGAACGTCTATAGGAAAACAAAGGAGTGCCGCGCGGATATATATGAATGCAAAGCATTCATATGCATGTTGGGGAGTATGAATTGCATCAGCTTCCACGATATTAAAAGGATGCAGCACGCACACAGTCGCATACAGGGGAAACAGTCTCTGCCAACATACATCTTGCAGGAACACCATGTTTCGTCAGTCAGGCAAGAAGAGGAAGCACATGCCTACTCTTTCAAGCCCTGGCAAGTGAAGAAGGCCAGAACCAGCATCCCCCCCCCTGGCACTGACTCTGAAGCTGCTGCTGCTGCTGCTGCTTGCTGCGCTGTGTGGGACCGACCCCAAGCCCTCAAAGCCCTGCTGCGAAGGCCCTGCTGCTCAAGCCCCTGAAGGCCCTGCTGCTCAAGCCTGAAGGCCTGTCAAGCTCACTGACCGGAGATGTACGTCATGGCCAAGTGCAGTTTCCTGGAGGCGTAGAATCCACACTGAGGAGCAGCAGCTCTGAGACCCTCTCCCTCAGAAGCCCACAGACAGCCAGTCCTCTTCCAGCCAGAGGCCAGCTACCTTCCAGGCAGGTGTCTTCAGAGGGCCCCACAGCAGCACTCCCCAACCTTTGGAGGATCCTGTGGAGGATGACGCCCTGCTGTCACCAAATGGAGGAAAAACAGCAAGCCACCAGAGGCCAACCACCCCCACCCCCAAGCCCCAGAGGATGCAGGCAGAGAGGCAGGACTGGAGGGCCAGGACCACAGTGTGCTTTGGAGATCAGGAACACAATAAAACCAGCACAGGAACTTCTCTCTCAGCTGGTCCACTTGACAGAGCATATCCTCGGGCCGAACATCCTTCTCACCTATGTGAACCAGACCCTGAGGGACCTGCCTGAGGCCCCGTACCAGGTGATGAAGCAGAAGATCACAGCACTTCTGCACAACCCTCAAGGCCCAGCTGAAGCTGTTCCTACCCAGTCCAGGTCTGCTCCTCCACCCCAGGCGATGTCACAGCCCTTCCATGGCTTTTCAACAGCCCCTCACCTACCAAGGCTACGACGACCAGGACTTCCCACAGCAGAAAGCAGAAATTCCCAGTCCAGCCCAGGTTCATCGGATGCCACAGACGCCAGTCCTCACCCAGCTGCAGACCAGACAGCCCCACTACACTCCTCCCAATACTTCCCCCCCCACAAGCCAAGCCCTTCCTCAGAACATCTGTCATCAGTCTTGGGCCTGATATCTCAAGTCCTTGATGAAGGGCCTCTCAACCTCATGTGACTGAATCAGCTCTCGGGATAGCTTCCTGAACACACCACCACGTTGTACCCTCGGGGCCAAGCACCCCATGGTGGCTCAGACCAGCATCAAGCCACAGCACCTCCACAGTCCCTGCCCATTTAAACAGCTGAGACCATGGACATAACCAAAGTGACTGAGAATAGTGTCAGAGACTGAGTTGTTTACTTGTCAAGTTTATCTTTGCTTAAGACACTTTACTTTGTTCATTTTGCATATTTAATACATCATAAAGTTTACCGAAGAAAGCTTCTCTTTGCTTAAGACACTTAATACAGTTTACTGGTATTTGCTTATTTAAAGTCTAATTACTAAGAAAGTTAATAAATTCTATCTTTGCTTAAGATACTTAATACGTTTACTTGGTTCATTTTGCTTATTTAATTAAAGTTCATAAAGTTTGTCTAAGAACTTAATAAAAGTTACCTTTGCTTAAGACACTTAGTTTACTTGGTTCATTTTGTTACTTAATAAAGTGTTGTGAAAACTTTGAAAAAAATGGTTTAAGCCTTTGCTTCTTGTGGATAGATAAGATAGTTGTAGGACAGATAAACCTCCAGTCAACCATAGTGGGACTGTATGGTCCACCATCCCAGCGATCCAATGATTTTCTCCCCCTTTTATGGAAAAATCAGTGTCCAACTAGGTGTCCTTCTACATACTCTAGATATACTGCAGACATCTAAATGTACGAGATACATCCCACATACAAACGTTTGTCCATTTTCAATAACTTATATTACGAGATGCATATGCTTACATCCTTTCTATTTCCGTGCTACTACGCTGTGTAGACGTTCGTGTACCTTTTGTTTCCTCCCTCTTTTCATTTTCAGCTGGGAGCAGAATGTGAGTTGAGGGATGGCCAGTGGATGCAGAGAGGATACAGCAGACGTTTAACGGATGGTAACGGACATAGAACGTTTGTTGCCCATTATGTTCGGATGTACATCGTACACAGTGGAAAGTTCACCGTTCACCAAAGTTTTGTGCACCTCAAAACTTCTTGCGCGGATGAAATCGCAGTGGACGGATGCTCGACGGATAGAGCGTATGAAAGACGTATGCAATGAGTACACAATGGATGCATCGCGTTTTCCAACGGTTGGCAAGCTTTTTTTTACGTAAGTGCAGTGGGACCGGGTCTTAAGCCTTGACAAAGATAATGCTTTGCTTCCAGCAAGGTGCTGTGTGCAAATGCCTTTCTTATATCCTGTTCTCCCAGCTGCAACTAATGAAAGGGATCAGGGCCCTTTTCTCTTCCATAAGCTATGTTGCTCCCTTCTCCGTTCCTCCCTGCATGCCCTAAGATGAAGAGGGGGTAACTCTGGGTCTTCCTCTGAAGCCCCAGCTGGACTGTGCACTTCCCTCTTTTCTTCCACAGCCATCAGAGCCACACTCCCATTCCCTGTCAGTTCTTCAATCTCTCCCTCAGAACCAGACTCCAACAAGGGCATGACACATGATCTGGTTCGGATGTATACATGTATATGGCAAGAAAAATGAATCTTGCAAGGTTACAAGACAGAGGGCATAGGGAACAAAGCTGTTACACAATCTGGAAGTCCTGCAAGAAATACTTTGAAACCAGCTTCCAGAGGGGAGCAACAGAAACAGACGAGTGGTGGGATTCAAAAACTTTTACTAGCGGTTCTGTGGGTTTGGCTTGTGGGCGCGGCCAAGTGATTGGGTGGGCATGGCTTTTTTTTGCAGCCCCTACCTGTTTTTGGGAGCTTCTTAGCCACAGAGGAGCCCCTGGGGGCATTTTTGCTCCTCTAAGGCTTCTCTGGGGCTCTGGAAGAAAAGGAACAGAGCATGGGAGGGGTACACAGCTCCATTGTGGGAGCTTTCTAGCCTCAGAAGAGCCTCTGGGGCACATTTTTGCTCCCCTAAGGCTCCTCTGGGTTCTGGAAGGCAAAAAATGGAGAGGGGGGCTGAACCCTCCCTCCATTTTTTGCCTTCCTGGGCCTCAGCAAGGGAAATCCCAGCACAGTTGATCTTATCTACAGCTGATTGTCGGGAGGGAAAGAAAAGAGAAATGCCTTAGGTGAATGTCAGGTGGGTGGGTAAGCGAGCATTGGGCTGGAGGGTGACCTGATCAGGGGTGTGGTCAGCCATAAATTACTACTGGTTCGTCGACCCATGCCAAATTTTTGCTACTGGTTTGCTTGATCTGGTGTGAACTGGCTGAATACCATCACTGAAACAGATCATGAAGTGGGTGTGGGGTCCGTAACAATGTTGTGAGCTCTAAGCAAGTAGCGCTTACAAGCAGTATCCTGAATAACAGGAAGTGAGCTTCCTATAATCTTCTTGGCTGTCCTTACCACTCTCTGTATGGACTTTCTATCTGAGGCACTGCTACTGTAAGACTAAACAGTGATGCAGTTTGTTCAAACACTCTCAATTGTGCCTCTCTAAAAAGTGACCAGGACAGGAAGAAAAAGATGTGCTGTCCTCATCCAATATAGGAAATGCAGACACCAGTTTTCAGGCTTCACGAAGGATGATGTGTGGAGAGACCAGTTCAGATTATTAGTTATCTGCACCCCCAGATACTTAATACCGGTTAAAAAGCACTGGGGCAAGAATACAGACCTCTCTAATACAATTACAGGTAAGCATACCCTTAGTTAGAAAAACATTTACAGGATACTGTTCTGACCCAGCCTTACCTGAAGCAAGAAACTTTGTCACGAAAAACTCCTCCTTATTTACCACTTGTGAATTAATTGCATTCACACACCAGTAAGTCCAGGCAATAGTCCTTCAAAGAGTAAACTGTAGTAACAGACCTTATCAGTTCCTTGTGATAATTGCAAGGCCATGAGTTCCCAGCCAAAAGTCTGCAAATTAAGTTCTGGCAAGCAGTCTCTGAGGCAGGAAACATGATGAGCAAAATCTTCAGAAATACGAACTGTTGTCTCCTATGACAATCACTCCCCTTTCCTTCTATTTATTCCCCAGACAGGGAGGGGCCATTCAGCATCCATGTGTGCTTGCTTCCCGAGTCAACTCCTTGTCCTCTTAACCACCTCTCCTAACAGCTCTGCGCATACATGCATCTGGAACAGACCCCAGCTGTTCTTCCTCCTCACTCATATCAACCTCCAAAGGCAGCTGCCTCTCTGGTGGCTGGGAAATGTCAGACAGCCCTGGCTCTATCTCTGTGTCTAACACAGTTCCCCCCCCCCAACCTCGTCATTGTCCAACTCTGCTGCCAGCTTCACTGTCAGCTGAGGACCACAACAAATACAGACTTCCAAATGCATGCTTGAGTAGAAGGTCTTAATTAACAGTAACAGTCCCAATTTAAATTTGCCAATTTATTTCACAAAATGTTTCTGTTTATAGAATCAATAGCTGCACTGAAATCTATATAAGTAGTAAACAGTTTATTGCCATTAGTTAGTTGTTTTATTATGTGTAAAATTAAACAATTGTCTATTGTGGAATGTTCTTGTCTAAATCTAGCTTGTTATTCCATTAAGAGAATTCTTTCCATTCCCAATCTTCTATTTTGCTCCAAATAAGTTTTGCTTGCATTTTAGCCACAATTCCAGTCAGGCTTATTGGTCTATACTTTTGGGGGTCAGCTTTGTCTCCCTTTTTATATATGGCAGCCATAAGGGCAACTGATTTATATAGATGGGAGAAAAACCCTGCTAACAATGGGGGCCACTAATCAATATATGTCTTAAAGAATTCTGGGGGGTTAAAACTTCTTCTCCAGGTATCTTATTAGACTTCAGCAGTTGAACAATACATTTGAGTTCTTTTATTGACACTTGGGGACAGGGAGGAAGATTTTCAAAGGTTAGTGTATCAGTAACTTGCATGTACGGGAGGCCCTGGTTAGTAATAACTTCCCAAACATAAAATCTTCCCAAACCGAAGCTGGGATAGGAATATTGAATTGGAATTTATGTTTTTTCAGTAAATCTGATACAATATTCCAAAAGAAAATTAAATGTGTCCATTTCACTGAAAATTTCAGATCTGGCTTTAACGGTTCTGTGAGTTTTTCAGCTAATCTTACAATTCTTTGCTCCATCCCACACCCAGCGATACTAATCAGGGCCTCCCATATATGCAAGTTACTTGCCTGCTGGGAAGGGAATATTTCAATCTCTCTAAATTCTTTCATTCTGGAACAATTTATATTGGTTAGATTTTATAGTTTATTTTATAGTTTATTTTTTACTCCTGGTTTTATGGGCATGGCTTGGTGGCCATCGCATGGCTTGGTGGGTGTGGCATGGCGAGAGTGGCAGGAGAAGCAAAAGAATGCAAAATCTCCATTCCCTCCCCACCTCACCTACCTGCTCTCCAGCTCTGTTCTCCTGTGCATGGCAACAAAAGAAGATCCAGCCAATCATCTGGGACTTGGGAGCAGGGTTGGGATTCTACCAGTTCTCACCTATTCACTAGAACCAGTTGTTAACATTCTAAGCAGTTTGGAGAATCGGTTGTTCGAAGAAATTACTGGCCTAATCCTGTAAGGAAGGCAGGAAGGAAACATTCTGATGTTGCTTACAGAAACTGCCTCTCCGTTAACCCTTATTATTTTCTTGGCAGGACTAGACTTCCTCTCTCAGGGAACTTCTCTGGAGTTTTTTTTCCCCTCCTTTGCTGGGATTTTGCTTGTGTGGAGTGACCATTTAAAGTTACAATGGCACTGAAAAAAAGTTATTTATGACCATTTTTCACAAATATGACTGTTGCAGCANGTATTTGCCGGTTCTCCGAACTACTCAAAATTTCCGCTACCGGTTCTCCAGAACTGATCAGAACCTGCTGAATACCAACACTGATCACTATGGCTTTACATTTGTTTAAAATATTTTTTTAGACATGCCGTACTAAGAGTTTGTAATAAAGATAAAACAGGGCTCTCTACCAAGTTTTCTCTTCCTCTTCCATAGGAAGCCTTTCTTTTAGAAAAGAAATGGTGGCAAAGCCAGACTAGTTGATGTATGATACAATTTTATCTTTCAACTCTGGTGACCCAATATTAAAGCCTAGGGAAGAGCTTGAATCAGAAGGTTATGTTTTATGTTTGTTGGTTTACATTTGCTCAAAGTATAATTGATTATTCCAGTTTTCTATGACTGCTGAGAAATGATAGGGTTTTACTTCCATCCCAGGTTGTATCTGTTTTTTGAGTTGCTTGAGAAATAATGTGTTACATAAATGCTCACCACTGTCTGCCCAATATAATACTGTTCTCTGCACAAAAGGATAGCTGCTGCCATGGAAGCACGAACAAACTTGTGGGTGAGCTAAATTCTGCATCAGTAGCAGTTGCTCTTTCAGTCTCAGTTGAATGGTAGCTGTGTATAAAAGAATATTAAGGGGGCTTGCTTCTGGATGTCTTGTTGTATAATATGGAGCTTGGGAGATGGTTAGTCAATTCTCTGCCACTCCTACTAGCAAGCCAAAGGCTGAATAAACATTATGTTATTCGAGGCTAATTTTTTTCAGGCCATCCAACAGTATTTGGATAGATCAGAGTTCCCCAAACTTGGCAACTTTAAGACTTGTGGACTTCAACTCCCAGAATTCTCCAGTCAGCTGGCTGGAAAATTTTGGGAGCTGAAGTCTACAAGTCTTAAAGTTGCCAAGTTTGGAGACCTCTGGGATAGATGAAGACCAGAAAGGGAGTCTGGCTAGATCATACCTGTCTATGGGGACAGAAGTTTCAATGTTTCCCCTTTTGAGCTTGAGGAGAGTCTTAACATTTTCTTTGTTTTTAAAATTGTGCTGTGCTTGCTTGAAGGTAGTTTTGGGGTTTTTCCTACTTCTAAATTGGGAGGCTCCATGTAGACCTGGAACTGGTTTTTTTTTGCTGTTTATCTAGCAATGATACAAATACTCAAAGGTCTTGAATAGATGACTGGCTTGTGTCATTTTGATAGTGCTTGTTAGCATTAGAATTATCCATGGACAATTGTCAAAATGTGATCCAATTCTGGATCAATCCATAGATCCAGTTCTATAAATAAATAGCTGCAACGTTTATATAATTATATAAAACACGGAGCTGTTAGAGTATTAAATTTTCCAGCAGGAGAAGATAGAAGAGTTAAAATCCTGCCCATGTGCTACTATTCAATTTCAAATCTCCCACTCATCTCCAATTACCACTTAATCTTTTGATTAAAAAAATGAGACATGAAATTCATTCATAAATATATTACCTCCATTGGGCTGGAGAGATTTAATGGTCTTCTTCTTGCTGTCTTCTAAGGAGTGGGGGAGTTGTAACATCTCTTGGAATCTGAGCTTGAGGAGGGTTAGGATTAAATAAATGTCCCATTCCAACACCACTCCCCCCCCTTGTAGAATACAAAATTGTTGAGTAAAAATATAATAATCTGCGGCCCTTTTGGCAATAATCATTTGTAAAGCAGGAGTTCAAAATGAAAGATTAGTGATCAGTTCCATTGTGGGAACGCCAGACTTTTCTGTGCGACAAGTAAATGTAGCAGATGAAACTTTTCTGGCATGCAATAGATATGGAGGCTTATTGCAGGAGTCTTGTCAGAAAATAAAAACAAATACTCGCCAAACAGGTTGAGTCCATTGAGGAATGAGATGCTGTGTCCACTGTATCAAAACTGAAATAAAAAGATGGCTAGCTTATAAATTGAGAAAGGAAAGAGAAGCAAGAAGAATTAGCCAATTGATAAATAAAGACAGGTTTGTTAATGAAATGAGAGAAGAAAAAAAATAGATATACAAGATTACTATGTGAAACCTATACTTTAGAGAAGTATTCAAGAAGAAAAATCAAGCAATATCTTCAAGAAAGCGGAAATTTACCTCAGATACCAAAATATTGAAATAATGTTAGAGGAAATTAAAGCAAATGAGGAACTAACAGAAGCCGTTAAAAAAACAGAAAGCTAGGAAAACCCAGGTCGCAGATGGAGTGCCAGCTGAATTCTATAAGACTTTTCAGGAAATGTTGAATTTTATCTTCTTAAATTATGATGACAGTTTATGTTAAAGAAATAAAATACCTCAAAAACATGGTCAGAAGCCATACATTCACTGATACCGAAGGAAGTACAGACCTGCAGCAAGTTAAAATTATAGACCTATGTATTATTGAACTCAGACTATAAAATCTTTGCTTCAATTTAGCAGAAAGACTAAAAAGATACTTAAATAATTTTATTTCATACTGATCAAATGGATTCCTGCCAAAGAGACAAATCCAAAACAACAAATGTGAGATCATTTTGGATACTCTGGAATATAATGAAAGCACACCCTGAGAGCAAATGGCCTTTGAAGTTTCTAGATGCTCCAAAACACTTATACAATGTGAGCTGCCAATTTTATTTTACTTCTGTACAATGGTTTGGTAAGAATTTATCAAGCATTGAAAAATATACATGAACAAACTGCAAAGGTGATGGTAGATGGAGGATACAGAATCATAGATATAAAGAAAAGGACAAGGCAAGGCTTCCATTGTCACCTCTGTGTTTGTGGTTAAATGGAAAGTGTTAAAAGGAATATCAGAGAAGAAAAAAAATAGAAGGAATGAAAATTAAAAAGGAGTATAAATTGCAAGCTTTTGCAGATGACCATGCAATATTAGAAGACCTTCTATATTAGAAGACCAGTGGAACAACCCCCAAATTAAGAAAAAATAGAAGAATATGGAAAAAGTAGCAAGACTGAGAATTAAATTAAAGACAAAACAAGTATATTACAACAAAGAATATGTTAACAAAACAAAAGAGTTTGAAGAAACTTTAAAAATAAAGGGTCCACGAACAAGGTTAAATACTTAGGATTTATATTACACCAAGATGCGACCTAAAGGAAGATAACTATGTTAAACTCAAACAGCAGATAGCGACGTTGCTTGATGAAATAGGCAAAAACTGCAACTATCATTGATTGGGAGATATCCACAATTAAAATGAAATATACTGCCTAGTAGTTTTATATTTTACTTCCAGACAATTCCTATTCTATTAGGGAAAGTGTTTTTTTAAAGATTTAAATAGAGAATTGTGTTGAAATATATATTGGCAGGGTAAAAAAGCTAAATAATTAAAGCTGTTATAAGATGCAAGAATAGAGAAGGGTTTGCTTGCCAATGGGAGCTGTATTACCAGGCACAAGTTTGATGTGGGTGAAAGGAATGGATAACACTAAACAGTAGATATTAGACTTTAGAGGCACAAGAACTTGCTGCTGGGATGGCACCCAAGCCTTTTCTGATATAAAGGGAACTAAAACACAGGGGTATCTTAGAAGACATATATATTCATGAGGAGTATTGTTTTTGATGCTGGAGAGAAGATTAAAAGACAATATTACCTAAAATTCAACAATGGATATCAACTATGAAGATTTTTCTTAACCAATAATATAAAAAAGAACAAACACAGTATAAATATGGGAGCTTATTGATGAAAGGTGAACTTAAATCTATGCCAAATGTTGCCAAGAACAAGGGTGTAAAAATGAATTGATTTCTATATTGCAATACAAGATCTCCAAGGCAGAAGGATATTTATGATAAGTGACTATGACTTAGATAAAATTTGATGGGTACTGATGAAAAGGTCATTAAAAAACTTTATGGATATCTATTAGAATTTAAATTGGAGGAGGGAGCAAGTTAAAGAAACGATGATTGCTTAGGGGAAAAATTTGGATATGGGATTGATTTGGAAAAAGGGCAAAAATTGTGGTCTCAAAATACATAAATACATGCAACTGCATAAAAGAAAATTGAAAAGATTGTCTTCAGGTGGGACCTACTCTCAGACAAGACTTGGAGAATCTTTAAGAATACATTGGATAAATGCTATGGAAATGTCATTAGATACCTGGGTTCATTATTACCATATGGTGCGGACCATGTTTGGACGCAAAAAATATGACATAAAACTCACACATGGGTTTGAAAAAATGAATAAAAACGCATTAGTAGACTTTAAAATCAGAGATCTTTTTTTGGAGTCATACCAGACATATACAATAAAGAACTGAAATATTTTGATTGTAAATGTCTTAATAGCAACTAGAATTGATTTGCGAAAATTGGAAAATGACAAAATACCTGGCAGGAGGAAGTTATCAAAAAAATTATATGGACTGTGCTGAAATGATTAAACTAGAGATTGAAATTAAGAGAACAAGAAGAGTAAGCAATTTTATAATGATATGGGATTTGATTTTTACTCAATGGTTGGATTAAAAAGGGCATGGATAATACTAAATAGACTAGATACATTTTATGATAGACAATCTGAATAGCACTGCATGATAAAACATATAATAAATATATATATATTACACACTGGTAAATAAGATATACCATAAATGTTAAGATAAAATGGGAACATTATACACATCTCATATAAAATGATGGAATAAATAGTTTAGTCATGGATGATTAATAACTGATAAATATATAAACATATGTTAATTTGACAATGTGAAGGTTGATATAAATTGTGAGTGAATGACTACAAAAGTATAGCACAAAAGATACGTAAACAACTGACACACTGTATGTATATAAAATGGAAGAGGATTTTATGTTTTTATATTTTTGTATGTGTATGTTTGTTTTTAAAAATAAAAAATTTTATCTACAAAAAAAAACTGAAATAAAAAAGCAAAGGTGAAGGATGTTCCTGAGGGAACAAGGCAGTCCTGAGAGGAATAATAAAAGTCAAGATGGTGATTTCAATTGCAAAGTTGCAGTTGCCACCTTGACAGCTCTCCATGCCCAGCTCTCAAGAGCCAGTGGAGAATTGACTGTTTCTTGATGAAGAATTAACAACCTGCTTTCCCTTCAGATACTGTATGATGGAACTACACCTTCCCAAATTTCTAATCAGAATGGCTGTTGGCTTTTTCTGTTGGGAATTCTGGGAGTTATACTTCCAATATATTTTAAAAACATCAAAATTGGGTTATTTATAATGTTGTTGTCTGCTGTCTTATGATGATTGAAGGGAAATTTCATATGTTCAAGACATTATAAGAAAATCTGACTGTCTTGAGAATTCTCTGATGCTGGGAAATAAAGGATGAGTAAAAAAAACAACAGCAGTGAGGTGGATAGGCTTACCACAATGATGGGTGCAGTGTTGAAAGATCTCAAAGATTATATTGAAGATAATCATTCTGAAGAAAATCTGTTGATGTGGTCATTTAAAGTTGACACTGAATTGATGGATCATCATTGTTCCATATTAGCATTCTTGGAATACCCTCACCTGATTGGTCAAGATGGACCGCACTGTGATTGGATGAAAGAATGACAGTGATTGACCAGTAAAGAATCAACCGCGATTGGCCGCACCGATCGCAGGAGATTCTGAGAGCTATCATTGGATGCGAGATGCCAGCAAGCTCTATAAGAAGGGCTGCCGCGGCTCACAGGTGCAGCACAGATCTATACCTTCTAATAAAGAGCTGAAGTTACGCTGGTCTCAAGTCTCTTTTTCCCCGCGCTTTTACACTGGCGACGAGGGTGGGATTCTGAGACAAAGAGACCAGTTGAGCACATGGCAACCAAGCTGAACAACCAACGAGATGGCCGGCAGCAACTCGCCACCCACACCATTCAATCAGGCAACCGAGGACTGGGAATCATACTTCGATCGATTCTTCCTGTTCCTCGAGAGCAACAACTTGAAAGATGAAAATGACCACAGGAAGAGAGCTGTGTTCCTGACCCACTGTGGGCCTGCAGTATTCAAGATGGCCAAAGCG
>BHFT01037157.1:0-50663 GCA_004320025.1 Laticauda laticaudata
CACTCCAGCACTTTAACTCACAAGGGGAAAGCAATACTTGCAGCATCCATGGGGAATCCTTGGAGAAGTTTTTTAAAGATCTGCTTCCAAAATGAATTTCTTTTACATTGCTAAAGTGCTTCAAGGCTTGATTCATCCCCTCACTCCCTCTGTCAGATTGCACTCTTTCTCACTCCGGGCACTTTAACTCACATGGGGAAAGCGATACTTGTAGCGTCCGTGCCTTTCTCCCTTTTCCCTGGGAAGAAAGAGGACATGGGGAATGGAAAGCTAGGAGAGCAATTGCAAGTGAGTGACCGGGCGACTGGGTTGGGGACGTGGCCAGCCAGGGATTGCCACCGGTTCAGCGATCCATGCCAAATAACTGCTTCTGGTTCGCCTGAACAGGTGCAATCTGGTCGAATAGCACCTCTGGTTGGCAGCATCCTGAGGTCATGTGATCCCCTTTCGCGAACTTCTGACAAAGTCAATGGGGAAACCAGAGATACTTAACAATTGTGCTCCTAACCAAACAACTGTTGCGATTCACTTAGCAATGGTGGCAAGAAAGGTTGTAAAATGGAGCAAAATTCACTGAATAATTGTCTTGCTTAGCAACAGAACTTTGGGGTTCAATTATGTCATAAGTAGAGGCTACCTGTGTAGAGTTAGATGGACCTGAAGGATCGCCTAGTGTTATTCTTCCCTGATATAAGCTTTGCTCCCATTGATGGGCACTCATGAATACATATAATGAAAAGGCTTGAACTATGTTAAATGAGAGAGTATACATGACAGTTGACTTCACTGCCTGTCCTAGGATTCCATATTTGCATGTGCTTTGGGATCATTTAACCCAGCACGTATCCTGGCCACTCACTTCATTTGGGAGGGGACCTGCTTTGCATCCCTAATTTAACAGATTTAACAGAAAATCAGAGTTGGAAGGGACCTTGTAGGTTATCTAGTCCAACCTTCCACCCAAGCGGGAAACCCTAAATGGCAGTCCAATCTCTTCTTGAAATGATGGCACTTCCACAACTTCTGAGGGCAAACTGTTTCATTGGTTGATTGTTTTCACTGTCAGAAAGTTTCTCCTTATTTCCAGGTTAAATCTCTCCTTGTTCAGTTTCCATCCATTCTTCTTTAATGGAAAAGAGCTTGACCCCTTCCTCCCTGTGGCAGCCCCTCAAATATTGGAAGACCATGATCATGTCTCCCCTGGTCCTTCTCTTTACTAGACTAGCCATGCCCAGTTCCTGCAACTGTTTGTTCGTTGTATGTTTTAGCCTCCAGTCCCCTAATCATTCTGGAGTCAAGAAAAGTGTCAACATGGCTGTTGCTTAGCAATCTTTTGGAAGTTGAGGTGAAATCTGTTAATTAGTCTTGGAAAGAAGTGGCCTTTGAAGTGTTGCTTAGCAACCAACAGCACCAGGGATATAGGAATGGGGAAAGTGTTGTTCCAGAGGATACAGTGGGAGTCAGTTTGAATCAAGGCACTTTCGAAAACACTTGATCTCTTTGGAGAAGATATTTACAAAATCTTTGGAATCTGTGCCGGTATTAGAAATTCCATAGCAAATAAACATTGGTGCTCAACTTCCAAATAGCAGTAGCTTTCCCAGAGTGGAAGCAAATTAATTGCTTAACAAGTTCTTCTTAATTTTGCTTCAGAATCTGCAACAACATTAATTACAGGGTGGATAATCAGATCAAGACTCACAGATTACACTATCTATCTGCATCCACCCACCCATCCATCCATCTATCATCTTTCTTTCTTTCTTTCTTTCTCTCTCTCTCTTAACAAAGAAAACCTCATGGTCATTCAACTCTCAATCTGATTATTTGGAATGGTTAATATTCAGTACTGGATAGACAATGAAAGATGTTTAAAAGCACAGCAATATTAGCATATCCTGCAAAGATGCTAATAATAGTTGCATTTTAAAGTCAGTGGTAAATCTTTCCACTTGTCAATTACAACAGCAGATTGCTAGAAATGGGAAAAATCAAACATTAAACGTACAGCTCTGTATATAGTTTAGCACCCAGGTTCTCAAGCTGCAAGATAAATTCCTTTGGTTTGCTGATTAACATGTGAACGTGCTGCATCCTTCTTTTCTGCACCAGGACACAAAGCAAAATGCAGTTATTCCATTGCACTAACAGTGATTTTTCTAAAGTGATCTCTTGCATGCAGAAAAATATTTAGGCAAATTGCACCAAAAATGCATATTTTAGCAAAAGAAATGTATGAAAATGCATGAAGGGAAAGAGTACAAAATTGCATCTATTAAATATAATTGTATTCAAAATGACATATATTATTGAAAAATGCGCATAGAAAAATAAAACGGGATGAAATCAGTTTGACATAGCACAATAAGAGATTCAACCAAGCTGAATGCTATTCATACCAGGGCAGGTTTTTTTTTAAAATAGTATACGGCAACATATACTATTAAATATTGTAGAAAATCAGTGCATATTTTCAGTAGAACTTGAACATTGTTATTTTGGACTGCCCATATTTAGACTGCTGTAGGGAAAACGTTGGGAAGAATTTTTAGTGAAAAAAAATTAATGGATTGGCAAAGCTAATGTGTTTTCTAACAGCATACAAACAGATGTTTTCATGTAACCATCTGGCATTGTTCTCAAGACAACTACTCACTGCAGGAGGCTTACAAAGAAAAATTAGCAGTAGATTATAGAGGAGGGTTTTTAGATGTTTGTATGCATGTGTGTGTGTAGCTTTAGCGATATGTACAATTATACACATACAGACACACATAGATATAAACGATTACAAAATATGGTATAGACACAGTTGAATTTGCCAAACTCACCCAAATCAACACAAGACAAATGAATGTTTAGTGTGGTAATTCCTTTTTTTAAAGAGCGCACAATAGATACAAACTCAAAGTAAACGGCACCATACTTGATTGCAGGAAATATGACTTCAGCAACAGAGTGGTCAATGTCTGGAATACTCTACCCAACTCTAGTTTCTTCCACAAACCCCCAAAAGTTTAACCTTAGACTGTCTACTATTGACTTCATCCCTTTCCTAAGAGGTCTGTAGGGGGTATGCATAAGCGCACCAACACGCCTATCGTCCATGTCCTATTGTTTCTTTTTATTTTTCTTATATGTATCCATTTCATGTATTCATAACTATGTTTATATTTATATCTGTTATCTTATAATCACTTGACAAAATAAATAAATAAATAAATGAGGTGACTCTGTGTGTGTGTGTGTGTGTTTGTGTAAACACTTTTTAGGAATTCAGGATCATAAGATAAACAAGTACACCAAATACTGCTTTAATTGACTTGAATTCAAAGACCATGAGCAGAGTAAAAAGATTTCCAGGGCGGTTTATATAACATCGGATTCAAAGAAAGTGAACTGGGTTTTAAAGAAAAAGTTAAAGAAATAATTCGAACTCAATGAAGTTCCCCTTTGACCCATGATAAAACCTCTGATAAATTTCCAGTTAAGGAAAATAAAGGAAGTCATTTCTTGGTTCATGAGTTTCAGTGGTGGGATTCAATTTTTTTTACTCCCGGTTCTGTGGGCATGTTGTGGCTTGGTGGGCGTGGCAGGGGAAGGATACTGCAAAATCCCCATTCCCTCCCTATTCCTGGGGGAAGGTGATTGCAAATTTCTCATACCCTCTCCACTCCACTAACCTGCTTTCCAGCTCCATTCTCCTGTGCAGAGCAACAAAAGAAGACTCAGTTGACCAGCTGGGACTTGGAGGCAGAGAATAGATGGAGGCAGGGCCAGTTAGAGGTGGTATTTGCTAGTTTTATGAACTACTCAAAATTTCTGCTACTGGTTCTCCAGAACTGATCAGAGCCTGCTGAATACCACCTCTGATGAGTTTTCATGAAAGTTGGGTTTAGGGAAGAAATTTGCCTAGAGCAAAGATAAGAAAAGAAGAGATCTAGGCCTTTTAACAAGGTGAGGCTACCAGAAATTCCTGAACTAATAAGAAGGCTGCAACTTAGTGAATCACTCTTTGTCAATTGTTTATCAAATTTTCATTGCTGATTTCCAGCATTTTTAGAAGAAGCACACTGTTTGTATTGTTGAGAAAGTACAGGTAGTCCCAACTTATGACCACGATTGAGCCCCAAATTTTTGTTGCTAAGCGAGGCACTTGTTAAGTGAGTTTTTGCCCCATTTTACAATCTTTCTTGCCAGAATTGTTAAGTGGATTACTGCCACTAACTTGTTAAGTTAGTAACACGCTTGTTATGTGAGTCTGGCTTCCCCTTTGCTTGTTAGAAGGGTTACAAAAGGAGATCAGATGACCCCAGGATATTGCAACTGTCATAAATATGAATGAAGTGCCAAGCGTCTGAATTTTGATCACATGTCCATGTGGATTGTGAAGGTTGTAAATGTGAAAAATGGTCATGAGTCACTTTTTCAGTGCTGTTGTAACTTTGTCACTAAATAAACTGTTGCAAGTCAGGGACTACCTGTACTTGGAAAGAAATTATATGTACAAATTAAGGGAATTGTTTGTTCATAGCGTAAAATTTTTCATAGATTAATGACAACATGGAATGACTTTCAGAATGGATGTAGTTGAATATGACAATTTTTGGAAGGAGAGTGATTCATCCAAGCTTATTACAACAGTTTCCTTTATCCCTGAACAAGTGTCTACCTGGTGATGGGTTATCTTGGGATGTTCCTTGTGGCCAAATTTCCATCATCAGGAGGCACTATAGGATAAAAAGTACAGTCCTTGTTTAGTGCCCACAATTTGAACCAACAACTCAGTTGTTCAACAAACTGGTTGCTAAATGAAGCAGCAACTGTGTTTATATTTTACTTCACTTTTCTTTGTTTTACAGATCTGCAGAGTTCATAAATGTGAGGATTGTGTCACAGGTCCTTTTTTAAACTGCACTCAATTAGATGGACCCAGACTCAAAATGATTCACAAAAGCACTGGATCCCGGTCAGGTAGGTTTTGTTTTATATATCTCCCTATAAAATTTGGGTAGATGTTTTATTTTAAAATAAACCAAAATACAAAAGAGAAATGGGAAACTTAGAATTCTATACCTGAGTGTTTTCGATTACCTCTATCCTCTTTTATAACTAATATTTCCATGATGATGTTATCCATTCAAGTGTGTCTGATTCTTGGCAATTGTATGGGACAGCTATTTCCACATTTTCCAATCTTCTACAGCTTCTTTGTTTTATGTATGCTCTGGCTGGTGTAAGCTTTGATGCAGTGGTGGGATTCAATTTTTTTTTACTACCGGTTCTGTGGGCTGGCTTGGTGGGCATGGCAGGGGAAGGATACTGTAAAATCTCCAGTCAGAGGTGGTGTTTGCCGGTTCTCCGAACTACTCAAAATTTCTACTACCGGTTCTCCAGAACTGGTCAGAACCTGCTGAATCCCACCTCTGCTTTGATGGTATTTTGCCAAAGTGCTTTTTGGTAGCCTAATTTCTTTTTACCATTGACCATGCCATTATTTCAATACTACTGTACTAATTATTATTAGTATAACAATTACTATACTCTTTCATTCTTACACTACCCTCTATAGTAAAACTGTTATATTAGAATGTCTTCTTACAAACACTGTTCTGCCTTAATTCTCCCTCTGGAATTACTTGCTTTGTTTTTCCTTGTTACTGGTGAGCACATACAATATTTGCAACTTTCCACATTGTGCTTTCATACTTGCACTTTTCCTCGCTGTGCCTCTATCCTTCCATTCCTCTGGACCATTCTTTCCCTTTGAAGGAACAGTGACTTCTTTTATTCAGCTGCTTTCCACTGTCTCCTCAAGACTGTAGAGCTCCCAAACCTTTGTTCTCTTACCCATCTCCTCCCACACCTGTTTCAACTTTATTGCACCAATTCTGTGGTGTGGATGCTAGGGGAAAGGCTGCAACTTTATTGCACCAATTCTGCAGTGTGGATGCTGGGGGAAAGGCTCATAGAGGGAAGAAGGCAGCAAAGGTGGCTGCAATTGTGCTAGGCCAGGGCTGTCAAACTCCTGGCCCTCGGGCTCAATGCATCATGTGCTGGGCCTGCCCACGCTCAGTTTAGCAAAGAGATAAAATACAGGATCCCTGTTTAAAAGGACATCTCCCAATTTTTGCTATCCAGAAGAAGAAGAAGAAGAAGTAAAAAGTAATGTGCATATGTGTGATGGAGCAGAATTTTACTGCATCTGTCAGTAAACAGTGTGGAGAGCTCTTTTTAAACAATGATCCATATTTTTAAACCACCCTCCCTACTTCTAATGCCAGTCCCCCAAAATACTTATTGGATGGAGTAGTGTTTAAAAAGAGCTTTATTGGGAACTAAGTGGGCTTTATAATGAAGTGAGATGGTATCGGTTTCACTTTGCTCCATTCGCCCTCTCAAAATGTGACAACTGGTTCATCCCTGTTTGGACTTAGATGTCAAAGGTTTTGAAGAGTCCAGAACTGTAAGCTACGAACATCCTGGAAAATGGTAATGGCCAACCATTTCTATCATGTTGACGAATTGCAAGGAGGTGTCTATGAAGTCATGGTCAAGATGAAATTGAAGGAGAAAGCTCCATTTTTATACCAGCAGAACACTTAAGAGCTTGATTCTTCAGCATTAATTCCCTGAGCATTAAAATAAATATTAATTTAGCCATAGACAAAGGCTGAATCAGTAATACTGTATTGTGCAAATGTGGGAGACAAAGTATTAAATCCTGATATGTTCACAGAATTCGTGTTACTGTTATGAACATGTTGGTTGTCCTCAGTGTAAACCAGCTGCCTGGTGTTATGTGCTTGTGGACAAGAGAGAATGTCATTGCTATATTTAATTTTTTTAATGACCTTTTTTGTTTTTTAAGGAAAAAAGTTCTAATCAGTTTGTTGATGTGGTCCCTAATGGAACTACATGTACATGGAGGGACACAGGCAATGGGGTACCTCAAGGTTCTGTTTTGGGGCCAATGCTCTTCAAAAGCTTCATGTATGATCATGTATGATCAATATGAGGGATTAGAAGAAGAACTCATCAGATTTGTAGACCACACCAAGCTGGGGGGAATTGCGAACACTTTGGAGGATAGACTGAAAATTCAGAAGGATCTTGACAGACTTAAGCAGACTTAAGCAGGAAAAAACAAATGCACAGCTGTAGAATAGGCAATATCTGGCTAAATGGTAATGGATCACTACTTAAGTATGAGCCAGCAGCGTGCTGCAAACTGCCCAAAAGGCCAATGCAGTCCCAGATTGCATCAACAGATGCATAATATGAAGATCATGAAAAGTAACAGTACCACATTATACTGCACTAGTGAGTTCACACTTGGAATACTGCATCCAGTTCTAGCTACCATGATACAAAAAAGATGCTGAAAGAGTGTAGAGAAGAGTAACTAAGATAACAAGGGGTCAGTAGAATAAACCGTATGAGGAACAGTTAAGGGAACTAGCCTAATGAAGAGAAAAATCAGGGGTGACATTATAGCTGTCTGCCAGTACTTGAGGGCTTCCATAGAGAGAGGAGGGGATCAGCTTATTCTCCAAAGTTCTTAAGTATAGGACTAGAAGCAATGGGTGGAAGCTCATTGAACAGAGACCAAATCAGAGGTGGTATTCTGCAGGTTCTGATCAGTTCTGGAGAACTGGGAGTGGAAATTTCGAGTAGTTCGGAGAACCAGAAAATGCCACCTCTAACTGGAGATTTTACAGTATCCTTCCCCTGCCATGCCTACCAAGCCACGCCCACAGAACCGGTAGTAAATTTTTTTGAATCCCACCACTGGACCCAACCTAAAGAGACATTTCCTGACAATGTCAACAATTAATCAATGGAACAGCTTACCTTCCAGAGGTTTTCAAGAAAAGATTGGACAATTATTTGGACTAGATAGAGGTTGGACTATATAGAAGACCTCCAACATCCCTTCCAACTCTGTTATTCTATTCTATTCTATTCTATTCTATTCTATTCTATTCCTTTGAAAACCTTCAGTTTACAGCTTAAACATAAATTTCTTCAGGGTATTCTGAAAAGACCATTGTAAGCTGTAAATTATAATTTTGCAATCCCCTCCTTACAAATCCTGGGCTTTATAGTTTGATAAGAGTGTTTACAATTCTGAATTAAAGATCTCTTCTCTCACTTACACAGCAATAGCTCCAAGGTGCACTGGGTAGGCAGGGAAGCGAGATAATTAGTATTAAAGAAATGTGCACTTGCAAGAGATAGCTTGGGCTTGTAGCCAAAACAAAATGCTTTCTCCTGGGAATCAAGGATATTCCCACAAGTAGTGAGAGAGAGGAGGAGTGAAGTTACTAGGCAACCAGATGACACCATAATTGGACCATGTGACTGTTTGGGGAAGGGGGAAAATTGCTTTTAATTAGGTGAAAACTGTGGGAACATTCAGAGTCAGTTTTCACCAGCTTGTGCCAATATGATATATCTAATAAACCTGTTCTTTGAGGAATTCACCTGTCTTGGAGTTCTGTTTGCTATGGGTATATTACTTGGAATCCTGGCACACTTTAGTGCTAGGTCTCCTGTGGTCATGAAAGTTGGTTGAGTGAGGTTGAGCCAGTTCCTGTTTTTCAATCCAACACAGGGTGGTGATTGTGGGGGAAATAGGAGGCAGGAGTATTTAATTTATGTATTTATTAAATTTTTTATCCCACCTTTATTAATTTATAAGTAACTTGTCTACAAAACTCCTTCTTCATCCTATTTTCCCCACAACAACAACCCCATGAGGTGGCCTGGACTAAGTGATAGTGACTGGCCCAAAGTCATCCTGTTGGCTTTCATGCCTAAGGCAAGACAAGAACTCATGATCTCCTTATTTCTAGACCAGCACCTTTACCACTACATCATACTAGCATAGTATGTTTGCCATTTTGAGTTATATATACTAATTTCTTCTCCAAATATCTTATTCCCCTATTATATTATTGTCCTGCAGTCTGCCTTAAGAACTTAAAATAGCACTCTTGAGTTATTTCCTGTGACTGTTTTGAAATTTATCTCAGATAGCTGCATTTATAATTATTATTTTGGCTTTATTTAATTACACAGAATGGATTAAGAAAAAGAGAAGAAGAACAAGAAGAAAAGAGCAAAAGAACTACAAAAATTCTTCATATAATAGCTTCTCAAATGAGGGAGCTTGCTCTTTGATTTTGCAAAGAAACATTTCTGGGCTCCATTATTCTGTGGACTAAAGATTCGATTTTACTTGCAATTTATTCATATACGTTATTTAGAGATATAGGCTATGTTTTGGCAATTGTAATGGAATATGGTAATCTTTAATTGAAACTGTTGGGTAAAAATGCATTGTAATTTGTTGCATTAATATGCTGTATCTTTTCTCTCCAATTATATCCTAAAAGGTAGGTTGAGTTCTGTGGTAATTGGTGGTCCCAAATCATCCAGGGATGGTTGGTAATCTTGGGGAGCGATTAAAAGGAAGAAGTGGTAGAAATATAAGGCAAAATTATTAGTATGACTAGACAAAGGAGGCTCACATGCAATGCCATATCCATCAACTTGCCTTTCTTTAAACTTTCCCCCTGCAGATGTTACAATTTGGAAGGTGAGGATGTGAATGTACACTTCCCTCTTCCTGATTTTTTTTTTTAATATTATATCTATGTAATAATTATGTAAGGCTGTTGTAAAGAATCAGGAAGTAGCCTGCCAGAGTTTGCACTGAATACTATCCTGAAGGAATGTTTCAATTCCTTATTTTATTACTTACTAGATCGATACCTGTGCTTTGCTACAAAACTATGTGGTCGGGCTTAGTTTTTGGGAGAGGAAAATAAGGGGGAAAAAAATCTGCCTCTGCCTACCAGCATCCATTGGTATTCATCTGGCTAGTGTCCTGTCAGTGTGTGAGAGAGTTGAGGCTGTTTGGAAAGTTAAACAGTATTTGCTGTGTGAGCAAGAAGGAGATAAGCAAGGAGCCTGGGCGTGGCTTAGCCAATTGTTCTGTACTAAAGCTGCTTGGGTGCTGTGAAACTAAAACTGAAACTGTAACTCTTCTCTGCTTCTGTTTTGAATTTGGAACAATTACTGCCTTCAACTGGAGACCTGTATACTGCACGAGTCAAAAAGAGGGCAGTGAAAATATTTTACAGACCCCTCACATCCCAGACATAAACTGTTTCACTCCTTCCTCAAACCGACGCTATAGAGCACTGCACACGAACACTGACACAAGGACAGTTTTTCCCAAAGCCATCACTCTGCTAAACAAATATTCCTCAAAACTGTTCAAACTATTTACAAAGTGTACACTACTTTACTGTTAATCTTTCTCACCACTCCTTATCACTGCATCCCCTCCACTTGACTGTTTCCTGGTATGATTTGATTGTTCATTGTACCCTATGACTATCATTAAGTGTTGTACATTATGATTCTTGATTCTTAATGAAATGTATCTTTTCTTTATGTTATAGTGAGAGTATTTATACCAAGACAAAATCCTTGTGTGTCCAATCACACTTGGCCAATAAAAATCTATTCTATTCTATTCTATTCTATTCTATTCTATTCTATTCTATTCTATTCTATTTCCTATTCCTATTCCTATTCCTATCATTCCTATTCCATTTCCTATTCTGGTTCTGTTCTGTTCTGTTCTTTCTAATTCTATTCTATTCTATTTCTATTCTATTCTATTCTACTCTCTACTCTACTCTATTCTTTTCAGGTGGGGAGGCGGAGTAGAACTCCTTAGCATCAGAGGGTGTTAATAACAATAAAGGAAATACTAATGCTCTGATGGTCATTTTGAAAAATCCTTTCTTAGTGAGCACCTAGAAGCCAAGAACATATGTGCCGAATTTCAAGTTTGTAGATTTTGTGATGATGAGTGAGTGGTATTTCACTTTTATATATATAGATTTTGTATAAGGAAATATCTCTGATTCTCTACAGTTATATAAATGTCAGCCCTTTAAGTACTTCAAACAACTCTCAAAATACCCCTTTGGTCCTTTACTTTTATTTTCCTGAAAACTAGGGATCATCTCCACCCTTCTCCTCCAGATTCATTGGTTAAATCTTTGTCTAAACTGCAGTGTTTCCTTCTGTCTTCCAAGATCATTTCCAGGTAGCATTATAGGAAGTCCTTGACTTACGACTACAATCAAGCCCAACATTTCTGCTGCTCATTGGTTAAATGAGTTTTGCCCCATTTTATGACTATTCTTGCCACTGTTGTTAAATGAATCATTGGAGTTGTTCAGTCAGTAACACAGTTGTTAAATGAATGTGACTTCCCCCTTGACTTTGTTTGTCAGAAGGTCACAAAAGGGACTCCCATGACCCTGGGACATGGCGACCATTATAAATATATGAGTCAGTTGCCAAACATCTGAATTTTGATCATGTGTTCATAGGGATGCTGCACTGGCCGTAAATGTGAGACACAATCAAGCCACTTTTTCCAGTGCTGTTGTAACTTTGAACTGTCACTAAACAAACTGTTGCTAGGCAGAGACTACCTGTTTAACAAGTTTAAATGAGTTTACTTATAATTTTCAGGTAGAATCCCATCTCTGCATTTGACAAGGCTAGCTCTATAGACTGAGCAGTCGATCTGCAGTATATGCCTTCAAACAACAGCACCTCTGCTTTAGCTTCACTAAATTTCCTTCCCAAGGTTCCTGCTAATGGGGAAGTTCAAGGAGAAATCTCCCAGCATCCTTTCTCCCTGCGTAAGCAGAATGCTCCAAAGGGACATGGTTGCATCTGCCTCCATCTGAGCTCATTGCTTGCTTCTGAGAAGAATTCTGCTGAAATGCAATGGATGGGAAGGCACTGCGTTGAATGTAATCAAAACCGCAGACCAAAATTATAATGGGATTTATGCAAATAGTTTTTCCACCTCAGATGCCAGGGAATTACTGTTTGTTTCTCTGTGACTAGGTTACAACTTGTTACACTGTTGTAACCTAGCGATGGCCTGGCTTTTATGCTTTGCTCCATCAAATTAAGCCAGGGAAGGAACTGGGTTTCTCTAGGTGTGTGTGTGTGTGAGAGAAAAAAGAGTCAACAGGACAAAAAGGGAAGGTGTGACTAGATCAAGGGTGTCAAACTGGCGGCCTGCGGGCCGGATGCATCACATGCAGGGCACGTCCATCACAGCTCCACAAATGGGGGAAACATGATACGTCACATGACGGCAACATGATGCCGCAAGTTTGATATCCGTGGACTAGATGGTTAGAATCCCACCTCATTTTACATGTGTCGCATAGACAAAAACTGGCAAGAATTTCAATTGGCAATGATGGCTGCCATTTTCATACTGTTGACCCACACCCCCAACCTGAGATTCCCTTGGTTGCATTCAAACTTATTTCCTTGCAGTGAGCTTTGATTTTCAGGCAAGCCAGTCATGTCAGATGCCAGAATACTCCAGATGGGATCAAAATTTCAATCTGTGGTTCCTACCCTCAGTGAAAAAAGAGGGTTTCAAATCCATAGTTTTTAAAATTCTATTTTCTCTTTCATACTGGTTAGACAATTCTTTGTCTGTAATTGGATACTTTATTTTTCTTGAGTTACATAATATTGCAGAATCAAGGAAGACTACAGCTGCACAATCTTGTCTTGTCTTCTATTTGATTATTTACTTAATTGGTTTTGATATTCCATCCTTCCTGAAAAACTCATGGTCTCTGGAAGTATCGATAGTCCAGATTTGACTACTGCAACTGAAACCATGATGCAGCTGTTAGGAGAAGCATCCTGTGATCATGCCAGACTCATGCCATCATTTCTGCTGTAGCCATTAAGTCAGTGGTGGCATGCTACCAGTTCAGACCGGTTCACCTGAATTGGTAGGAAAAAAAACCCTCTGAGGATCAGCTGAGAGGAGAAAGAAGAGAAAAGCGCAGGATCACCCCCCCCCACTGTGCTTTTCTCTTTATTCTCTTAGCTGATTGACGCTGCAGGCCTCAGCTGGTGTGTGGAAAGCTGCGGTGTGTGCATTAAGCGCCTGCGTGTGCGTGCACACACACACACACACACACACAATCACCAAACTGGTAGTGGAACAGGTAGGATCCCGCTGCTGTATGAAGTGAATCATCCTGGGTTGTTGAGCATAGCATCACATGACTGCAACTTGTGACTTCCTGGGACCTGCAATAATCACAAATGTTTTCCAAAGCACCCAAATTATAATCATGTGACTACAAGGATGCTGCAACTGCTGTAAGTTTAAGGACAGGTCATAAAGCTACTTTTTCAATGCTATAAAATGGTTGATGAACAAGGCAGTTGATAAGCAAAGACCATGTGTAATCTGAGCTGCATAGACAGAAACATTTTTGACTTGAGTTCTTTCCTTGAAATTGGGGTGGCACAGTTATTTTGTGCCTTTTATTTCTTATTTAACCCAAAATACCTTTCTTTTTCTTCTGGTTCTTCTCAAGAATAGTGTGTTCCTTCTTCTATCTTCCTCTGTTACTGCTTCAGGTGTCAAGAGAGATATAAAGTTCTGGTTTTAGTTCTTCTGACAGCCTCAATCTTTGGTATTTGATGCTGTCTCTCCATCTTCTTCTGGGTCTGCCTTGTGTTCTCTGGCCTTTTCCTCTTTTTATACATGCTTTGTATAGTATGGAATCCCAAGACATACTTTCCAGGTGAACAAACTACTTTATTTGCTGTTTTTGTATGTGGTTAGGATTCATTCTATGTCAGTTCATTCTCTTATGGTTTCATTTCTGATTTTAATCTGTTCTGGTCACTCCAGCAGCTTTCCTCAAACATCTCATTTCTGTGTCCCAAAGGTGTTTGTTCAAGAAGCAACTAGACTTCTTTGTTTTTCTTTGAAGACATTTTGCTTGTTTGCTTTTTCATGTTGGTAACATAGGGTGTGGATAAATATACTTTGTATGAAATGCTTCTTTGTAATGATCTGCCTTATGTTGTAGGAGTGGAGCTATTTTTCCCAATACGTGGTTTGCCTTATTGCATCATATGTTCATCTCCATTCATTTTCCATCTTAGTGAATGTTGTTCCTAGATATTTTCCTGGTGTTGTAATAGGTGGTTTTTCTACAAATATTGTTTTGTTTTTGATGCATATTTTTTTCCTTGGCACTTATGAGTCCAAAGAGTCCCCTCCTCTCTCCCTCCCCCTCCTCCCCCTGTCTCAAAATATCTAAACTATTAATCATCGAAGAAAGATTTAGAAGATTCCAGTGAACCAGATAATTTAGTCAAATGTTTTCAAATTTCAGGCTAAGATAGAGAAAACTGATTGTATTCAGAAGATCTCAGGCACTCAAAGAACTGTGGAAAAACCTGCATGTAATCCTGAAATGTGTTTATTTGAGAATTTACAGTTGTCGGACAAAAGAAAAAGAAAAGAAATCAACACAACAAAATAAACTGCCTACTTATAGCATAAGCTAAGCTGTCCTGTATCACATTCAGATCCAACAATTTTGATTACCATTGCTAGGGACCTGAAGTCCAGTTACTTGGGTGACCTTATGAATCTGGTAAACAATATAAAATATAATATAAAATAAAATAATGATTCAATTGCTCACAGGAGATTATGGTGTAAATTGGCAGCCTCTTCTGTTTAATGATGTTTAATAAATTTGCAGCTTCTCTGATCAATAATGATTCTGCATGAAAATAATGCAATGTAGATGAGCATTGGAGCATTGGAGAAGTGACTGCATCTATTCCAGCTTCCAAGGGAGTCAAAAGGCATGCACTATATTTTCCTGTCACACTCCATTATTTAACTGCAATTGTAATCTCCCTAGAGCCAAATTCCATCTTCCATCTCTAGCTCTCAATGAATTTCCAAGCTATTACATGATATTGATGTGGACACTTAAGTGGGGCTGTGATGAAACTTCCATGAATTGGTGTTGTTTTACTAGACCCAAATGCTGGAAATTAACTATGCAAAAACCTTTATATTTGGACAATCAACAGCATCCGAACTGAACAGGTAAAGACCTTGAATGCCTGGGCATCTATCTTGTGTCACTTGGAAACTTCAATCCTCAAATCATATGCTTTATGCACAAAAAGTTTCTGACGCAATAAGCAGATACACAAAACTGTAATGGAAAAACAATGTCCCTGCAGTAATTAAACTTTTCAAAGTTAAAGCACTAAGTCTTTTGCAGTATAACACACAGCGCTGTGCAGGGGTGGGCTTCATAAATGTTAGCAACTGGTTCTCTGCCTGGCCATAAAACCAGCCATAAAATTAACTATGGGTTCACCTGAACTGGGGCAAACTGATAGCAGCCCACCCTTGGTGCTGTGGATATAAAGATAATCATTGTACTAGAAACAGCTCAGTCTAGATTTCTGATATCTCTGCTCCAGGATCCTCCCTCTGTTGCAAATGCCCTTCTCTGGTAGAATTCGGATGATTTTTTGAGATCCATTTGCTAGCTAAACTTTGGATTCAGTTATGGAGGGATTCTACTTTATTTTAGTCTACTTTAGATAGACCAATATGATTTCCTGTGAAAGAAGTAAACAATATCCAATTATTTCTATTGTGGGCTCTTTTCCTGACATTGGGCTTAAACAAAGCCTGGAGAGAAAACAGACAGGGAAGTTTTATAACTCTGAAAAAGTGGTGTCTAGAATAAATTTGATGGAACAAGGGATAATGTTCTATAAGTTGGCTTTCTATGTCCCAATGAGAAATAATGTTCCATAAGGTGATTCATAAATATTAAAACCATGACATCTGGGTTTGCATCTGAGATGTAAATATTCTCGTGATTCAGAAAGAGATCTACAGGTTTGAATTAGTAACTGGAGTTTCCCAGGGTAGGAATGTGAAAATATAAACAGGCAACTTTCATCTACAAGCACATCTAGGAAAAGAAAAAACTAATTTAGACAGAGGATATATTAGAAAGAGAAAATCAGTGGATTTGAATCCAGGAGGATATAAATTTGGGTTTGAGTCTTAATAGTGAGATCCTAACAACTGTTCATGAATTGCAATGAAGTCTCAGTCAAAACCTTTTTATATATAAAGAGTCTGGGAAACTACAGTCAAGTTCTAGGTCCCAAGATGAAGCTTGATATTAAGATTATTATTATTGGCATATAAATATTATAGCCAGAAAAAAATGTACTTGTATTTTTAGAATAGAATAATTAATAATCTGTGTGAAGGCTATGAATGTAGTCCTAGAATTTGTTAGCATTAACTGGAATAATGAACAAGTTAGGCAAAGGGACCACACTTGGATTGTCCGTTCCTGTAATTGTTTTTCTCAGGCTAAATTAATTAATATTGATAGAATGGGGAAAATCCACACCTATCCAGATCACTTCCAGTCAGGCTTCAGGCATGGGCATGAGACAGAGGTAGCTGATTGCCAAGTGTCCAACTGTTGATCATGTGATGCTGGCAATGCTACAACAGTCATAAGTGTGAAAAATGGTCATAAGTAACTTTTCAGTGCTGTTATAATGTTGAACAGTCACTAAATGAATGGTTGTAAGTATCTGTATTAGATTATCAGCACATACTGCTGTCCTTCTGGAAGCTTTTAAAAAGCACAACTTTTATAGACAGTAGATGGTGATTGATTGATGCAATTTAAGCAGTAGCTACTAGGAAGTTATGTACCTGCAGGAAAATTGTGAGGCTCAGAGTGATGATTATTTATAGCTTGTTCTGTACTAGTTTTTACTGTAGATATTTTAATTTAATGTACAATGCTGTCTTGTATTTGTGATTTATCTCCAAGAATCCTTTGTACACTAGTAGCCTACAGATGTAACAAATAAGTAGGTAAGCATTTCCTGAGGTGTTTTTTTTTTTTGTACTAAACTTGGAATACAGATATAATAACCAGAATTAAAAATGACTGATAATCTCAGCTCAATTTCCTCTGTAACATATATCATGTCACATAGCAAAATATTTATATACTTGTGTATCTAAGATCCACTATGTTTTTCACTAATTTAATGATTCAAAGTTACCAATGTTATTTCTTCTGAAAAATCATTTCAGGAGAGAGATATTTTTTTGAACTTGCAGGAGGAAAGGAAGCCTCACTGATTTAAGCAGCAGCTCTTTGATTCATTTATTCAGCAAATAAAAATCCAATAATATAATATATAATGCATTCTCGATAGAACAGAGGTCAGACTTGGGTTGAGGTATGGGAAACATGTATTCAAAATCCTGCTCAGACATGAAAATGACTTGGCTAGCTGGAAAATAATGCTAGATTTTAGATTTGTTGTAAGGATGAAATAAACGTCATGTGTATCACTGCTTTAAGCTCCTTGGAGAAATAATGGAATATTTGTGACAAATAAATATTGTATGCCATTTCATTGCTGCAGAGGTCATTGGGACCTTTTGCAAGAACTCATTAGTCCTTACCAGGCCTCTGCTGTAATTGGGATACTAGAACAAACCAGCAGCATCGGCTTTTGAGCCGATGAAAGGTTCAAGTGATTTCCTGTTACGTGTTTTTCCCCACTAACTCAGGATATAATTTTGCATCTCTCTTCATTTAGCCTAAGAGTAGACAATGACTTTTGTGGGCTGTTAGATGGTACGTTTAGAAGGACAACGATTGTATTCTTTATTACAATTCTTATTCTATCACTCCAATTGTGAGGTAGCCTTGCAAATAGCTCAGTTAAAGTATTCTAGGTTTCAGCATTCAGTCTACTGGCTCAGGGAACGGCTCAGTGTTTCAAGAGCAAACTGGATTGACTACAAAGAATACAGTATTTGAATAGGAGGACAACTGTAAGTTGCATTATTTTTCCCCAAGACAATGGCATTGATCTGGGTGCAAGGCAACTATATTGCCTTGCACTATAACTGCCAAGGCTGGCTTCAACTTTGATTTAGACTTGACCAAGTGTATTCTGGACTCCTGGAGGATTGTCTCCACTGTCAGTGTCCCTTGGCTTTCCTTGGCTAAGTAACAATTTTCTTGGAATCTGGTCGGGGCAAGAAATAAATACAGCCTTTATGTTAAACAAATTGATTTTAATCTATGTATTAAACAGTAATTTAACTTTATAATTTTACAAAATAAAGACAATTTGGTTGGAAATATGCCAAGAGAGACTACACCTCTAATAATGACGGTCAATGATAGTATAATAATGACTGTCGATGACTACTTCAGCTTCAACCACAACAATACAACAGCACACAATATATACAAACTCAAGGTGAATCACACCAAACTTGATTGCAGGAAATATGACTTCAGCAACAGAGTGGTCAATGTTTGGAATACTCTACCTGACTCTGTGGTTTCTTCCCCAAACTCCAAAAACTTTAACCTTAGACTTTCTACTATTGACCTCACCTCTTTCTGAAGAGGTCTGTAAGGGGCGTGCATAAGTGCACAAACGTGCCTACCGTCCCTGTCCTACTGGGTTTTTTTCTTATAAATATCCACTTCATGTATTCATAACTATGTTTACACTTATACCTGTTATCTTATAATCACTTGACAAATAAATAAAAATAAATAAATAAATAAAATAAACTATAAAAGCAGATTTCCAATGGGAAGGATGATCTTCTCATTTTTATATCATTCTTGAATTCTGAGCTTTATTTATACAAATAAATATTGTATGCCATTTCATTACTGCAGAGAGAGCAACGATAATGACCAAATAAAACCAATATCATTGACAAAAGACAGCAAATATCAATGACAGACCAGAAGAGAGCCAATATCATTCATCAAAACTGGGTATGGGAGGGATGGGGAAAGAAAAGGACTTTCTTTGCTTTAAATCAGCTTCTCTTAAACTGTTCTTAAAATGGTGCAACTGGCAGCACATTGGCAGGCTGTAAATTGCTTTTGGCAATCATTCCTGACTTAGCTGTACTGAGACAATAATGACTTTCCCCTGCTTATCTTTCCCTCCATTAAAAAGTGAAGGTCAGAAGATAAGCTCTACAGAAAAGCATCATCACCTCCAGGCATGCTTCTTATTCCTTTGAAAGGCAAACTCAGTATACACAAACAACAAAAAGAATGCTTAGGCTTCACACAGGGCTCTAGAAGTGTCCACTTGGTTTGGAATGTAGCAATAGCATTAGACTTATACATCGCTTCACACTGCTTTACAGCCCTCTCTAAGTGGTTTACAGAGTCAGCATATGGCCCTCAATAATCTGGGTCCTCATTTTACCCACCCTGGAAGGATGGAAGGTTGAATCAACCTTGAGCTGATGAGACCCGAACTGCCATATTGCTAGCAGCCTGTGATCAGAGGAAGTAGCCCACAGTTCTGCATTATAACCACTGTGCCACCGCGGCTCTTATGTAATGTGTAATTTTCCATGAAATTGGTAAGTCAGCTCAGAAAAAAATTGTAAAAAGGCACTTTCAAGACAAATTATTTGAGTGGCCTCTGGGGGTCCCAGTCCATACTTGGAGTAATACTACTGCAGGCAATGGTATATCCATAGTATCAGTGGTGGGATTCAAAATTTTTACTACTAGTTCTGTGGGCATGGCTTGGTGGGCATGGCAGGGGAAGGATATACTATAAAATCCTCATTTCCATCCCACTCCAGGGGAAGGACACTGTAAAATTTCCAGTCTCTCCCCACTCCACTAACCTGCTTTCGAGCTCTGTTCTCCTGGGCAGGGCAACAAAAGAAGACCCAGACAATCAGCTGGGACTCAGGAGGCAGAGAATAAGTGGGAGCAGGGTCAGCCAGAGGTGGTATTTGCCGGTTCTCCGAATTATTCAAATTTTCTGCTACTGGTTTTCCAAAACTGGTCAGAACCTGCTGAATGCCACCTCTGCATAGTATAATAAGAAATGAAAGATACTGCTAAATCCAGCCAACTGGTACATCTTAATTTTTTTTTAATGTGGAGAGAATCTGTGGCTGGTATCTTGCCAAGATGTTGGGTCTTAGAATACCAGCTGCTGATAACAGCCTTGCATCATGTATTTACAGCAAACCTTCCTAGAATCCGATCCGCCAAAACAAATGCTGGTCATTAGGCATATGTTATTGCCTGCTAGTGCTTGACATTAAATTTCCCAGATTTTCTGAAAACCCAGACAGTTAACAAAGCCATCCTCTTGAGGGTTGTGTTTGGGAGGACTTTGTATATTCTCACAGCTGCACCTGTTCCAAGGGTTATGTAGACAGTCTTTAAAATAAGATAAATAAACAAGAATGTCATGGCTAAGAATCTGTTTCTTACTTTCTTCTGCATATTTTGGAGTCATAAAAGTTACTCTTATCAGTTCTATGTACCTGCCCAACTCTGCAGGTGCCAGCTGTCCTTGTTTTTGTTTGGTGAGAATGTTTTGTTAGACAAGTTGCTGAATTACAAGCTGTTTTAGTTGGGTGATAATATTCTAGACCAGTATATTTCAGACATGGCAATTTTGGCAATTTGGCAATGTGAGGATTTCAACTCCCAGAATTCCCATGCAGGGAATTTTGGCCATTTAGTCTTCGATCCCATACTTGCATTCCTGGAAGTAAACACCACTCAAGGTAATATTAAGGTCCATTCAAGAGAGAACTCTTATTTAATGAACAAGCCTTCCCTTACCAACTTCCACATTGTGACAAGAGAAGGAGATGATCTTGTGTGCCTGGAGTAGTGCTTAGCAGGGGTGGGCTGCTGGGGGTTTGCAGGGATTCTAAGGGATTCTAAGATTCTGCACAGTTCAGAGAACCCCTAAATCCCACACCTGGCTGGCTCCACCCACCCAAGGTGGGATTCTACCAGTTTGCACCTATTCGCTAGAACTGGTTGTTAACATTCTAAGCAGTTTGGAGAACCGGTAGTTAGAAGAAATTACTGGCCTAATCCTGTAAGGAAGGCAGGAAGGAAACATTCTGGTGTTGCTTACAGAAACTGCCTCTCTGTTAACCCTTATTACATTCTTGGCAGGACTAGACTTCCTGTCTCTGGAAGTTCTCTGGAGTTTTTTTCCCCTCCTTTGCTGGTACTTTGCTTGTGTGGAGTGACCATTCAAAGTTACAATGGCACTGAAAAAAGTGACTTATGACCATTTTTCACACTTACGACTGTTGTAGCATCCCCACAATCATGAGAGGCCAGGTGAGGAGATGTGTGCCTCAATGTGGGTGATGTTGAGTTGGCCATATTATTGGCCATGCCCAGCCAATAATATGGCCACCAAGCCACGTCCACCCAGTCACATGACCACCAAGCCACATCCACCAACTAAGCCATGCCCACAGAACCAGTTGTTAAAAAATTGAATCCCACCCCTGTACCCACCCCACCCCTCCAGTGGTGGGATTCAAAAAATTTTACTCCTGGTTCTGTGGGTCTGGCTTGGTGGGCATGGCAGGGGAAAGATACTATAAAATCCTCATTCCCTCCCGATCCCACTAACCTGCTTTCTAGCTCCATTCTCCTGTGCAGGAAAACAAAAGAAGACCCAGCCAATCAGGTGGGACTCGGGAGGCAGAGAATAGATGGGGGTGGTGGGGCCAGTCAGAGATGGTATTTGCTGGTTCTCCAAACTACTCAAAATTTCCACTACAAGTTCTCTGTAACTGGTCAGAACCTGCTGAATGCCACCTCTGCTCCCGTCCCCATGCTACCCATTTTGGATGCAGATAAGTGCAGAACATGCATGGAGACTCAGGGACGGTGAAAAACGGACCTCCCAGAAGTTCAGGAAGATCAAAAACAGGCCCATTTCTGGCTTTCAGGGAGCCTTCAGAGCCTGGAGAGTCCATTTTTGCCCTCCCGGAGGCTTGAAGAAAGCCTCTGAAGTCCAGGGAGGGCAAACAAGCTCCCCCCCACTGTGGCTGACTCGGCCACATCCACCCAGCAACTGGGCAGAGAGCTCCTTTTTAAAGCCCACCCCTGGTGCTCAGTAAAACTTCTGCAAAGAGAAGATGGGGTCCTTCAGCTGGCAGTGATAGCAGTTTAAGAGAAACTAGTCTCCTTGACATGGCAAAAGTTCAACCAAAATTATAGAGTACAGTCATGAGGACAATTGCAGGGCTCTGTAAACAACTATAAATATGGGCTGGTTACTAGGCGCTTGAAATGTGGTCACATGATTGGGGAGGCCAGCCACTGGAACTTTGGGAACAGGCCATAAGTATCTGTGGGGAGCTATGTATTAATTTCAAACAGTCGCTAAGTGTACTTTTTAGTACCTATACTTTACAGGTAGTTCTCAACTTACAACCATTTGTTTCATGATCATTCAAAGTTACAATAGCACTGACATTTGACCATTTTGCACACTTACAACCCTTGCAGCACCCCCATGGCCATGTGATCAAAATTCAGATGCTTGGCAACTGGCTCATAGTTATGACGATTGCAGGGGGTCATGTGATCTGCTTTTTTGACCTTCTGACTAGCAAAATCCATGGGGAAGCCAGATTCACTTAACAACCATGTTACTGGCTGAACAACTGCAGCAATTCCCTTCATATCTCTGGCAAGAAAACAGGGCAAAACTCACTCAGGAGCCGTGATGGTGCAGTGGTTAGAGTGCAGTACTGCAGGCTACTTCTGCTGACTGCTGGCTGCTTACAATTTGGCAGTTCAAATTTCAGCAGGTTGACTCAGCCTTCCATCCTTCCTAGGTGGATAAAATGAGGACCCAGATTACTAGGGGCAATATGCTGAGTCTTTAAACTGCTTAGGGCTGTAAAGCACTGTGAAGTGGTATATAAGTCTAAGTGGTATTGCTATTAACAAACATTTTGCTTAACAACAGTAATTTTGGGCTCAATTGTGGTTCTAAGCTGAAGACTACCAGTATGCCGTGCCATAATATGCATACCTGTTTAGCTCCTCATTTCTTTTTTCTGTTTAATGAAATCTCTTCAGCAGTCAGTCAAGTTCCTCATCCTAATCAATTTTTAACAGACAAGCATTCAAAAGCACTCCTGTCAAAAGGATAAGTTAGCTTTGCACACAGTTATAATTTTATTCCCAGAAAATATGTATTCTTTTCTTATGAATAGAAATCTAGTTTGGGTACATGGGAAAGATATATGACTCTCTTTTATAAGAAAATATATATTCCAGCCCTTAGGCTCTTGCTTAATAATAATTTTAAAAGTTTGTTCACACCTACTGAATCTCTTTTCCGAAATGAGGAAATAACGCTTATCATATATTTCATGACATAGATCTGCTCCCTAATGCTGCCTATCAGGACCAAGTGGAGAGAAATAACTCTTAAATGATGCCACATTAAATATTTGAAGTTATATATATATAAAAGATATTTCCAGCAAAGACTGTTATTATAGGCTTATGTGGAAGTATTCTTTGTAGAAATAGAGATGTGGAGTAATGGAAATATGAGCAGATTTGCTTGAGGCATTTAAATTGCTACATCATTGCTCAATATAATCTATCACTCAAGACATTTATAGCATGTTTTTAGAGAAAAGTATATGATTAATGCCGGTACAGTCCATTATGAATCAATGTTTGAGCAATGTAGAATAAAGACAAATTAGTGGGGGTCATGATAACTCTTTGTGGTGATATATGAGGTGATAATTAAAAAGGGTCATTTACCAATTTAAAATCATAGGATTAGAATATCTCTTCTAGCCGTTGCTGCTCAGCCCCTGCTGTTTGCTTGGAAATTCTAAATATTTCTACCTTGAGAGTTCAAATCTGGAGGGATTGGATAAAATTATTCACATGGCTTAAAGCAGGATGACAAATGCCCAGAGAACATGGTATCTGACCTGCTTCTCAAGGCCTGTGGGCCCTTCTTCCTCTCTCTGCTCCTACTAACATGAACACTTAAATTTTTTGATATATCTTGGACTGTGGCCAACCATTTGGCTCCATATCTTAAACCATTTAAAATTTCTCAAATAAATTTGAAATGTTTTATGCCACAGACTCATTCCTGTCGAACACCTATTTATTGATTCCAATATCAACGCTGACATCATCCAGAGCATAGGAGAACTTCAGAGTAGTAGTGCAAGATTGGAAGATGTGAAGAGACATGGATAATAGAATTGCCAAAAGTCAGACACAACTGAACAAAAAGCATAATCATTGCTGTCCTCCTCCTCCTCCTCCTCCTCCTCCTCCTCATCATCATCATCGTCATTGGGTTCATTTTTGCCTAGCCTTCCCTCTCGGGATTTTGTGCTGTGCTGTGTAGATTTAGAAACAAAGCACCATTCTACAGTTCCATTTTAATTTGTGTAACTCTTCTTTGCATGCTCGATAAATTAAAAAAGAGGTCCCGCTCTATCTCATTCGAGATGGTGATGTCATGGCACCTTGAGGAGTTTTCTCAGTAGCTTTCCAATGCAAAATTAAGCAAAGCTCCAGAAAGCCTTTGTTGACATGCATTCACTGAACAACTAATTGTAAAAAGTACCCCTGCACATAATACCTATGGTGCTGCTTGGTGAGCATTTGGAAATCTAAGAGGTAGTTAGTATCTTTTTAATTAGTGGAGTTCAGTGGCTCATTCTTGCCTTAGAAATGAGTCTACTGAGGTAGGTGCTGGAAAAGGCAAGCAGTAGACCTTGCCAACTAAATTCTACCTTGGAATATTTAGTCTTCCTGAAAGTAATTTGTATCAGTAGTTCCCCCATTTAAATTCTTCTCATTTTCTCTCTTTCCAAGAAAAGCTAGCAAGAACCTGAGATTCTTGTTTCATGATTGCTAACAGCTGCTTGTAGTCATAAATATTCAAATAAACTTGTTTTTTAAAAATTTGGATACTCTGCCCCTCTCTATAAAATTTAGTCCTAGTTATGTGCCCCTCCTCATGTGGAAGGGAATAGACTAAAATGTACTGGGATTTTCTTTGACCAACTTAACTGAAAGCTACTAAGATATTTCCCAGACACTACTGTTGTCACTGACATGGGTGGCCTACATGATCCATGTCCAGGATATGGCAAATTTGAAATGCACAGGAGCTTTTCATGCATTATAGGAGCCCTTCTATAAATGCATATAAATGCATTATAAGAGCCCTTCTAGAAGGATGGGCATAATAAGCTCAGCCAATATTAAATAATTTTGGCTAGGTTAAGAAAGTGGATCAAGGTGCTTGCAGATATTTCGGTTAGACTACATGACTTAACAGTAAATTGTTAAAAACATTTAGATGTTAACAAATGAAACAAAATATTGGCTTCCTGCACTGTAGTCCTAGCTTTATCATAATACTCTCATCCTTGGTAAGCATTCTGAGAAGAAGAAAATGTTGGATGGAACAAGCTCATGTGGTTTGTAAGTATGGCCACCTGCCAGCAAAAAAAAGAAATAATCTCACAACAAGAAAAGTTAAAATGATAGACCATATCCTGTTACAAACCCACCAGTTTGCCTTCTGATATATGGGTATTTGTGACTGGCCATTATATAGCCATTCTTGAATGCACACCCCAACATACTTCAAAGTACTATTGGCTCAAAATAGATCCCTATCTTGCCTATCTTAGAGTCTTCTCTATAGAATGGCATTAGCTATGGTGGAATGGAATTGAGAGATTGCATAGAAATCCTGTTTTTAAGGTAGGTTTCTTTGAGACAACAGGGAATTGGTATAAGGAAACTGGATGTTGGACTAGATGAACCACTAGTCTCAACACACCATTTCAGTTGTATAGTTTTGGGATTCTTGGTCAGGTTAATTGACAATTAAGTTTAAGTTTAATTGTTTAAAACTATGTATATATTGGGTATGGTACAATTTTTAAATACCAGAATGATTTTGGGCAAATAACTTTGTATTCCACAAGCTGTATTCAACCACACAAGAAAAAGTTGTCTACTAATTGTAATCTAGCTGTAATCTAATATGAATGAGCAGTTCATTGGGTTCTCAAACATGTTGATGGATGTGTATCTCATTGGTATCATTTCTATTAGTCACCTTCTGAATTCATTGATTGTTCCCTTTTCTTCTTCCTTGTCGAAGACATAGACTGGAATCTGTATCTTGCTCCACATATTATACTTGTGGGTTTATGATGGTTATAAACCTGAACTTCTTTAAGTGTATTCTCAGATTAACAATCCAGTCAATGATTGGCATGGACAATACTTTTTATTGATCAGAAATGGGAGCATTTCTAGGATACTTTTCAATTCATTCCAAGGAAAGATTTTTGATCTTGCAATTTGAGTCCAGACTCAAAGGCTGGAAAACTAACACAATAATTGTGTAATTGTTCTGTGGCTATTTTTTTCCTTTGGAAATGTCTTTTGGGTCAAAATTGATCCATAAAAAGTATCTCCTCCAAGAAAACATTATTTTTAGTGCTTTGTCAGCAATCAAATGACACTTAGATTATACGCATGAACCTTTCTTCACTTTGAGAAAACTATTGAATACACAGCTAGAATTTCAATTTCTTAAATACATTTGCCATTAAGACACTGAAATGTACAAAGATGACATCTGGATATTTCAGCTGTAAAAGAAACTGATTAGCCATAAAGGAACTGCCCAACTGGAATGGAGCAGGAAAAATAACACAATAAAAAAACTTTAAGAGTGGGTTACCACCCAATGTCCAGTTTTTGATTAATTTGAAAAGAGGTGCTTATTTTTCTTTCAGTTTCTTTTCTTTGTTTGTTTTTGTTACTTTCTTTTTCATTTTTCATATTTTCTGTTTTTTACTTTTTGTCTTTTTCTTTGATTTGTGAGGTTAAAAAAGGAAAAATGTTCTTGACATTTTTCCTAACTTAACATCTAACATTCTGCACCTGTGTATTTTTCTTTATTTTTCTTTACACATTTTTTTCTGAAAAAAAATGCTTCAATATTTGTTAAGTGATTAACTAATTGAAAAATGTTATCAATACACCAGTCTCTTGGAATACTAGAAAGGAGCAGGTGTTCATTTGGATTTTTCTAATCCTGTGTGGGTTTTATGATCTTCCTTTCTGAGTGTGACTTGCAAGCATTTCTTTGCCACTTTCTTATTTGAAATATACAATGTGCAATTTAAATTCCAGGAATTGTTTTTTTTGCAAGTTTTTTTTATCTGTATACATATAATCTATTTCTTTTTTGTTGTTTTTATATGTTTTTTGATTAGGCAAAGTGCCAGAGTTGGTTGGAGTCAGGCATTTTCTAAATGCAAATTAAAATTAATAAAGGAAATCTACGTTCTGATCTCCGGCCAATAACTGCTTACAATATTCAGATTTTTTAAAATCGGAATTCTTGATCTCACCTGCACTGCATTGATGGAGATTCAAATGCATCTTGAATGAATCAAAAGAGAATATTTTCCAAACCTCAACTTGTTAGGGAAGAAGAAAGACAGAGTTCTTTTTTGACATACTGTATTATGCGATAAATAAATCATTGCAGGGTGATAGAGCCAGGAAGATGTGTGGTGTAGTAAAATCTGTGGTGACTGTAATCTAATGTGACTAGCAAGGTTATAACTAATGTTGGTGGCTTGTTCTGATTCCTTGTCTACTTGTGCCAAGCTTCATTAAGCTTCTTTAGAGCACCCCAGTGTATATGCATATATTGCATAAAGCTTTTGCACACTGCAGTTTTCAGTATTACAGTAGCATATCCTCTGGCCATTGTAACAGAGGCCGTGCTATAAAATGGAAAGTATTTTGGACAGGAGAGGGTAGGGATATCTGCAATCTGTCATTCTGCACAACTGATTAATGGGAAGAATTTTCAGAGCTGATTGATGAAGGTGGAATATCTGTCAGTCCCAGTATTGGATTCTCTGGTGCCAAATATCGAAAGAACAAAGCAAAGTACAGTGGAAGTGAAAAACATGCCAGTCATTTCTGAGCTCATAATGCAGATGGGGTTAACCCTGTTTCCTTTTTTTTTAATTTCAAAGGAGTCAGACAGACAGACACACACATACACATGAACACACTGACCACAGCGCTGTTACAGCAAAATTATTTCATGCTCTGGATGTCTGACATCCCTCTTACGTTTATGAGTAGATGCTCAGAGTAGATACATTAAGTGGCGCCTATTTCACTTAAATGCCACCTTTAAATAATTCTGTGATAAGAGATTATATGTCCTAGAACTATATATTTTGGGTTGGATCTAGGCCTAATCATATTTAGAATATAAATTAATGAACTATTAATTGTTAATTAAACTTAAATTCCATTGGTATCAATGGAAGAGTTTACTCTAAAAATGACTAAATGTGTCCCAGTTAATTACATTCTGCATGCTTCCTAACATGGGCATTAATGATTTTATGCTTTTTATTTGTGTTTGCATTCTAAGTATGTATGAAGTGATTAAAAACACATCAATCATTCAATAAGTCATTTTTTTTCTTAACTGTTACAAACTATTATCTTTTCTTAACTTAAATTTTGTTCTACTTTTTCCAACCCAACAAAAATCAGTTTGATGATGAGCATGCATTCAATTTATAGAAGGAAACATGTAAAGAGTTTTTGGATTGATATGCTGATATAAAAGCAATAGAAAGAATACAAATATCATAAACCATGTACAAGAAAACATAATTAGAAGGAAGTGCTTCTTCTTTCACCAAATTAGCTTAGAATGAAAGGAAGATGTAGGAAGTGACGCTGCCCAATACTATTTCCATATAAATCAGTTAAGGTTGTTCCTTTGCTGGAGTATCTTTCCATTAAACCAGATCTTGCCTCTGTTAGCTATAAAAGGTATTAGAATTCATAAGTTCAAAAGAGAGGTGCAGAGTTAATGCAATTAATATAGGGGTATAGAGGTATAGAGAAACCCTTCTAGCTTTAGAAAATCTAAATCATTCCTCTTCATGATTCTTTGTTTGCAGCTTCTTTCCAATTAGTTCCTTTTTGTTAAGTGAATAATTCAGTTATGATCCTGGAATCAGAGCATCCTTGAACCAAATTAATGGTTGACCTGCCAGTCAATCATCGCCATAATGAACCATAATGAAAAGCAAAAATTAAAGAACACAGCAAAAACCTAGATAGAATGTCATAGATGGTTTAGGAGTGGTATCTCTGTAGTCAGAAAGACAATGGCTATCTCAAGGTTGCTCCAAGTCTTCTGTATGAGAAGGGCTTTCCCATGGAGTTTCAAGTCTTTTCAGCTAAAAAAGGGGCCTTCAGACTTGACAACTTTAAGACTTGTGGACTTCAACTCCCAGAATTCTTCCACCAGTCATGTTAGCTCAGGAATCCTGGGAGTTGAAGTTCACAAGTCTTAAACTTGCCAAGTTTGAAGACCCTTGAGCTAAAGTCATCTCTCCAAAGTCTAAGTTGTATGGCTTCCATCTTTTCCTTGAGGGAAAGATGACGGGAGTTGAGAAGAATTGTTCCACATGCCTAAGAAACAGCTGGGTCTTCTTTTGTTGCCCTGCTCAGGAGAGCTGAGCTGGAAAGCAGGTTAGTGGGGTGGAGAGGGAATCGAGATTTTACATTATCCTTCCCCTGCCATGCCCACCAAGCCATGCCATGCCCACCAAGCCACGCCCACAGATCTGGGAGTAAAATTTTTTGAATCCCTCCACTGGTGTGTGTGTATATTTTTATGTGTTTATTGCAATGTCTATCTATCTCTATCTGGTTTGATGGTTCTTCATTTTACAAAAAAAGAGGGGGGTGAATATTCCTCAGTACAGAAACAAATATGTGATTCCCCCAATCTCTTACCCCAAGTTCAACATAACTAACTGATATCTAACTCTTAACTTTGATATCATATACAATATGTTTATAGATTTAAATCAATCCAAGAACCCAATCCTTAGTTCACCAATACTTTTCCATCATTACCTAACAGATTGTAAAAATAATCTTTAGTTTAAAAATAAACCTAAACAAAATCTTAAAATAACCATAACATTCAAAGTCAGCATCTTTGTCAATTCAATTTTCCAAACCCTTTTTTTTTTACTAGTTTCTGTTGCTGTTCTTAAAAAAAAGTTCTTAGAAAAAAATTGAGGATTTTTCAGGGGAAAAAAGGGGGAGGTGGGAAAGGGGAAGAGAAAAACCAAGAAAATGAAGGAATTATTTGTGATGACTGAGCCAAGGAAAGCTCTATCAGATCCTATCCTGACTGACTGACTGACTATACTATCCTATATTCTCTTTGCTACTTTATCATTGATTGCTTGATACCTTATGTTGACCACTATTCCCTCTTGTCTTTCTAATGACAAATGGAGAAGGATTGGACTGCTGGGTGTTGTTAAATCCTCCCCTCCCTACATCCCAGTTTTTAATCAAGTTTTTCTAATATGGCAGTTACAAAATATTGCTTTTGGGGCTCTTTTTAGATGCCGAAGGGATAACAAACTAATAAGCAAGGCTCTCCGAGTTTGTCCATTCAATATACATCCTGTCTGCAGGAGCTGAACTAAGTACTCTGCCGCCACAAATCTATATATCATCTATTGAATTTCACCAAAGAACTAGAGATGTATGTAAGGCTCACTCTCTCATTCAAGAAAGCCAGCCTTGCAATCTTTCACGATCTCCACGATGATATTTCTCTAAGTGACATCTTGATGGCTACAGTTTACACACTTTAGAAATAATGCCTCTGCTTAATCCTTCCACTGGGAATTCCAGGATCTGAGTAATTTTGTTTGGAAGAGAAATCATGGAATGAGGACTCTAATTTGTTCTCACCCCAAAGAAATTAAATTGGCTCTGCTGCTCCTGGACTGCCTTTTGAATATTTGCTAGGGAGAATTATTTAAAGTGGGGTCAGTAAGGAGAATGGTCTTCCAAGGCCAAAAATCCACCGCCCCACATCAGATTGGTAGATATTCCATAAACCTATGATTCTTACTTCACAAAGCTCTTTACTTGAACCCATCCCTACGTTTCCCTTGCCTTTCCATGCTCCCTCCTTGAAGCATGGAAGAAATCATAGTGGTATGAACTGGCCTACCCCTTACCTTGTCCTTAATTGCCCTGCCTCCCAGAGAGAGGTCATGCTGTGCTGCTATCCATATAGTATCTCTACACAGCAGAGCAAGAATAGGAACTGGCAGTTTCCTTTGGTTGAAATAGGATTTTCACCAGCTGTGAGAAGTTTTCTTAAAATTTCCCAGAGAAAACTATACTTTCATGCTGGAAAAAACTGTAGCACCTGTAGGCCAGACAAGGAATAATGGATGGAAGGAAACTGAACAAGGAGAGATTCATCCTGGAAATAAGGAGAAACTTTCTGACAGTGAGAACAATCAACCAATGGAACAGCTTGCCTTCAAAAGTTGTGGGAGCGCCATCACTTGAGACTTTCAAGAAGAGATTGGACTGCCATTTGTCAGAAATGGTGTAGGGTCTCCCGCTTGGGCGGGGNCTTTCAAGAAGAGATTGGACTGCCATTTGTCAGAAATGGTGTAGGGTCTCCCGCTTGGGCGGGGGGTTGGACTAGATAGCCTACAAGGTCCCTTCCAACTCTGATTATCTGTTATCTGTTATCTGGCCTAGCTACAGCCTACCTTAGCAGTATATGGTCTGCAAGATGGAGATTCTATTGAGAGGCTGTGTCCTCAGCTCATGGTAATGGGGTGTCTTGATAAGCAAACTACATGCATGAGCTTTTTGTTCTGTGTCCTGTGCAGATTCAAACTCTCCTGCCTTCAATTAGGGAAGGCTGCTTGCATCGATGAATAGAGTGTCCCATTCAGCAATCCACAGAACAGGTCTAAAAATTAGCTCCAATGTTGGCAAGGCCAACTGTTGCAAAAGCATATAATGCCTGGCCTCTGTGTGGAACAAAACTGATTTAAATAATGACATCAATTAAACTGTATGAGCAGTTAGTTCTTCCCCATGTAATTTTAAATTATTTTTAAAATTTAAAACCATTTAAACATTCTATCAAAATAGAATTGCAACTCGGTGGCCATTTCTGGAAAGCTGCATCCATGGCTATTGGGAACCACAAACTTTGAATGTCAAATATACCACTGAATATTAGGTATGCAGAGTGAAAAATGAATGAAGTAAGCTTCTTGAAATCATTCATTTGCCAGGAGAATTGAAGCATTTTAAAAGGAAAAATCAGTTTAGCGTTGCAGTATCTATTTATTTCTATTGCTATCCCTCCAGCAATTCTGCAAAGTATACATTAACTTAAAAAAGGCTTCTTAAAGCAGAACTAAAGCAAGAAAGTTCTTCAAGTGAGACTCTACCTCAGCTTCAAGTTGTCCAACTGAGGTCTAACTACCCTCTTTGCTTGATCTTCCCAGTGAAACATATTAAATCCCACCCAACTGGTGAAGGGATTAATGTGTTGGACTCTCAGCTGATCTAGGGGGAAAATAGGTTTGCCTGAAAAAAATCATTATATTGTACCCAGGTGAAGCAGGGGAACAAAAAAATATGAAAACTATTTCTCACCCCTTGGGATGGTAGCTAATAAGAGAAGGGATGGGAGAAATTTCTTACTTTGTAAATATTTCCTTATTTGCTTTCCTATCTTTGCAACACTGATACGGTTGAATTAAGCCCAGAATTTCCAATTTCTCCTCTGTTCAATATTCTTTGGTTAGATTGCCAACACAGCCTGTTAAACTCCAAATTTCCTCTCTTTCAGTAATCCTTTCCTCATCAGCCTGCCTACCACAAAGCCTTTGAGCATCTGCCATAAGATCTCCATGTGTTCCTAGATGCTGGATCATGTTTTCAGCCATGAAGCCTGTTTTCAATAGCAACAGAACCAAGATTCCATGTTACACTGAATCAGGTGTGTTACCTTTGGTGTGCTGTGTAGGACAGGTAATCATTGACTTATAACAGTTCATTTAGTGACCATTCACACTTGTGACCGTTGAAGCACCCTCATGGCCACATGATCAAAATTTGGATGCTTGGTAACTGGTTCATATTTATGATGGCTGCAATGCCCCACGATCATATGATTCCCCTTTTGCAACTTTCTGAAAAGCAAAGTCAACAGGAAAATCAGATTCACTTAACTACCATGTTACTAATTTAATGACTACGGCGATTCAGTTAACAACTGCTGCAATTTGTAAAATGGGACAAAATTCACTTCACAAATGTCTCACTTTGGAGCATAAATTTGGGGCTCAGTTGTAGTTGTAAGTTGAAGATTACCTGTATAGTGGTGATAGTGTTGGACTAGCAATAGAAAGACCCAAGTTCCAGTCTGCTCCTACACACAAATGCTCACTGAGTGATTTGGGGCCAATCTGTCTTTTTCAGCCCTATACCACAGAGCTTTGGGGAAAACTGGAGGCAGGACTGCTAGCTAGCTAGCTAGCTGGACATAGAGATCTATCTATCTATCTATCTGTTAAATCTATTCTATACTATTATCTATCATCATCTATATACTAATCTATTATCTATCTTCTATCTATATCTATCTATCTATCCATCTATCTATAGCTTTAGATAGATTATAGACGAACATTATAGTTGTAGCAATGTTTCAGCAGAATCTCATCTGCATTATCAGGCTTCTGTTATGGCATGTGGTTTCTCATAGCTTTGTGGTTTCAAATTCGAGGCTGGTCCATTTTGAATTGGCTAGGAGCCTGGGTTTGTGTTCACTGGACTTGGAGTTTGATGATTGGTGTTTCTGGTTTCTTCTGGTCTGTTTTTGTGGCTTTGATTGGCTGGCAACACTCTGTTGCAGCTTGGCTTCGTGTGAAAGGACGGCTGCTATTCATCAGAAAAGCTAGGTTTCACCCTGGGTTGCCTGGGTGGGGGGTGTTTGAGTTGGAGGCATCAGAGGGAGTCTGTCTGTGCTCAGTGGTTTGTCTGTTTTGTGTTGTGTGGAGATCTTTCTATTTGAGAGTGGCAGGCTTCCAAATGATTGACAGTCTGCTGGAATCATTTTTCTATTCATGCTTTCGGGGTCTTTTTTCAATCTCTATGGCTTCTCTGATGATTCTGTGGTTGGGGTTTCTATAGTGGGCTAGAGTTTTAGTTGCAATTGAAGTTGATGTTGTGAACCTGTGGTTTCATGTGTTGGACTAGTGAAGAGGTGTGTTTCCAGTTTTTTATTCTGCATTTTTGTGTTCATCTAGGCGGGTACTTATTCTTCTATTGTCTGTCCAATGTAACCATATGTAATGTAACCAATATATTCTTCTGTCTGTTTTGTGGCTTTGATTGACTGGCACACTCTGTGTTTTGTTGCCACAAAACAGACAGAAGAAAACCAGAAACACCAAATCAAACAAACTCCAAGTCCAATAAACACAGACCAAGACTCCCAACCAATCAGGATAGGCTAGCCTCAAATTTAAAACCAACGGCTGTGAAGACCCTGATCCACATAAAACTCCATACAGAACCTGATGATGGCAGATGAGATTCTGCTGAAAACGTTGCTACAACTTTAAAAGCACTACAATGACGTGGGATAATACCCGAGGAAGCTGAACAGCACACATGTAAGTTACCCGCGAAAGCTTAAAAAAAAAAAAGATATAGATATAGATATATAGATATAGATATAGATATAGATATAGATATATAGATATATAGATATAGATATAGTATAGATATAGTTATATCTATATCTATCTGTCTAGATATAGATATAGATATGGATATGGATATTGTTTCTGTATTAGGTACTTGTAATTCCGTTTCCTGATTGGTCCACAGATACCACACTGTGATTGGTTCTTCAAGCTACGGTAATTGGCAATTGCCGTCCTGTGATTGGTCCGCCTGAGTGGCGGGAGATTTCAAGGAGCCATCATTGGCCGCAAGGCACAAGCAGCTGCTATAAAAGAGGCTGCCTGGGCTCTGCAGTCAGAGTGATTCCAGGAACCAAATAAAGAGCTGAAAGTCACACTGGTCTTGCATCTCTTTTTCCCATGATTTAACACTGGCAACGAAGGTGGGATACTGGGACAAGAGACTAGTTGAGCACGTGGTGACGAGAACCAAGTGAAGACGACATGGCGGCAACAACGCACCACCTGCACTGTTAAACCCAGCGACAGAGGACTGGAATCATACATCGACAGATTCCTCATGTTCCTTGAGAGCAATGAGTTACAGAGGATCTCAGACAACAGGAAGAGAGCCGTGTCCTGACACACTGTGGGCCCACAATGTTCAAGATGGCCAAGGCATTGGCTAACCTGAAGACGTAAAGCAAATGCCTGGCCAGATTTGGACAGAATACTGAGGGCCCATTATGTGCGCGACCGTCTCCAGCCTTATCCGGAGACATGAATTCTATAAACGGGACCAGAAAGAAGGTGAAAGCATCGGGATTTCATAGCGGCTCTTAGGGACATTGGAGGGCGTGCGAGTTCCTCAACATGGATGAAGCCATGAGAGGACCGCATGGTCTAGGACTGAGAGGAACCTCACCTTGCAGAGCCGACTGCTGACCTGACCAAACAATCACAGTCACCAAGGCCATCGCTGAGGTCATGACAGCCAAGGCGCAAAAAAATCAGCAGCCACATGCGGCTAATGAATACGGCAACCCAGAAAACACCGGCAGAGATGAGTCAACCCCAGGAGAAGAAACCAGAGGGCCACCCACAAGACCACCACCACACACTATGAGGAATCAAGTCCTTATCTGAGACCAACAAGAAAGAAAAATACCAGACTCCATCAGAACGAAACAGATGGGAGAGGATGGGAGAGAAACGCTGATCGTGTTCTATTCCAAAAACGCTGTCTAAAGCAGAGAGAAACTACAGCCAATTGGACAGAGAGGTGCTAGCAGCGATAACTGGAGTCAAGAGATTCCATGAATACCTCTATGGCAGGACTTTCTCACTAATAAGACCACACAAGCCATTCTTGCAGGATATAAATATAATCTATAATATTATATATAAATATTATATAAAATATATATAAATACTCGCAGGAAAAGGCCACCCCCAAACATACTGTTCACCACGAATGATGAGGTGGTCCGAGTTCCTTGTTGCATACAATTCAAAATTAATCCACGGTCAGGGAAGACATATCACATGCTGACACTCTAAACCATTCTCCCCTGCCTGAACTTGGAAGTGACACCGGCACCAACCACATCCATGCTACAAATGAGAACATTACCAAACTTACCCAAACCGCAGCGGACATCGCGAAAGAAACCGTAAGAACAAAAAGATGGCACGGATTTTAAACTGGGTAGGAAAGGGGTGGCCAGAAAACGAGACGGACGAGACTTTTAAACCTCTGGAACAGACAGACGGAACTCTCAATTTTAAAAGTTGTTATACTATGGGGGGATCAGGTAGTCATACCGAATACTCCAAGAACAAGTACTGTATATCTTGCATGAAGGACACCCGGGGATTGTACGAATTAAATCCCTGGCCAGGAGTTATGTATGGTGGCCAGGAATGGATAAGGATATTGGGAGATTGGTGGAAACGTGCGCGCAATGCAAAAATCCCAGACTTACACTCCCTGCTGCACCTGTGCTTGACTGGAAACACCAAAGGGACATTAGATTTTGCAGGCTGACAAAAGGACCACACAATTTTAATAACAGTAGACGCCTTACTCAAATTGGTTGGAGGTAAGCGTCATGAATCTCCAACAACAACAGAAGCCATCATCAGACAGCTGAGGGAATGCTGTTTGCAAACAACATGGGTTGCTGGACCCTATTGCTTTCAGAACAACGGGGCCACAAGTTCACGTGTTGACATTTAGAAGTTTCCTCACGAACACGGCATAAGCATGCCTTGACAGCGCTGGTCGGCGGCTTACAATCGGCCCAGGCGGAATGCACGTCTGGTATACTTAAGAGACTAATAGAGAAACTAGACACGGGGACATACAAGAAAAAATCTACAAATGCTAACTATACAAACACATCACACCTAACACCACAACGATAAAGCCCAGCAGAACTATTGATGGGCAGAAAATTAAGATCGCACCTAGACAGATTGCACCCACTTACAGCCCTGAATAAACCAGCATACTCCCTCTAGTAAGCACCGACATTCGGAACAGGGGACCTGGTCTACGCAAAAAAATCTCACAGGGCACCCACTTTGGATACCGGCAACAATAACCCAAGTAAACAGGACCGGTCATACAGAGTAGAAAACAGAGGATGGAAGAAGCTGGGAGGAGAACATAGATCAACTGAGATCACAAACACAAGAAAGAAACACTAACAAACCCAGGTGTGGAGGAAAAGAAGCAAACACACCACGCCCAGAACCACAACAAACATTAAAAAATAATAATAATAACAGACTAGAGAGGGGAAGACCCTCAAACACGAAATAAGAGGGGAAGGGAGAGCCCTCCACTACGCACAAGAAACAATACAACAAACCCGAAACAACCCGCAAACCAACATCACCAGTAGCCCCAGAAAGAAACCACAATTACTTACCTGAAGATGAGTTGGTAGAGAGGAACAGGCCGCAGAAAACCAACATGAAGCCACTCCAGAAGGGAGCAGCTGAGCCGACTGCTACCAGCTCAGATAGGCCGGGCGGGAGCAGCATGGTTGACTCCATCTTCCAGAGGTTCTACAGAGAAGGATGGAGAAACAGCGATCTCATCTAAACTGGCCGAAGACAACAACACCAACTGAGTTGCGCAGGTCAAGTAGACACCATAAAGCCTGCCTACTTACAATACTAATAACATAGTGGACTAAACCAAGTGGGGAGGGGTGTTCTATATTAGCATACTTGTAATACCCTTTCCTGATTGTCGCCCAATACTACACTGTGATTGGTTCTTCAAGCTACGGTAATTGGTCCTCAATGCCCTCCTGTGATTGGTCCGCCTGAGTGCGGGAGATTCAAGGAACGTCATTGGCAGCGAGCCGCAAGCAGCCACTATAAAAGAGGCTGCCGCGGCTCCGCAGTCAGACTGATTCCAGGAACCAAATAAAGAGCTGAAAGTCACACTGGTCTCGCGTCTCTTTTTCCCGTGACTTAATAGATATGGATATGGATATGGATATAGATATAGATATAGATATAGATATAGATATCATACTGAGCTCCTGAACAAAAGTTGGGACATAAATTTAACACATAAATAAATCCTCCATATGGCACCTTTTGCTCCTCCCTGAGCCCCTAATTTATTTTGTCAAGAATTAGTCTGAATATTCTGATGCCAACCAATCAACTTTTATCTAAGGTCTGCTACTGAAACATACATTTCTTATGTAGCATTCCTATGTAAGTCATAGCATAAAATTGAACATCCTCCTGTTTCTGCTCCTGTCTACTTCAGTAGCTACCTGAATTTACATCATTTTAACAATGAATTTCATGGTATTGCCTTCCTAAATCTAGGAAACCTAAATCCCTTTCTCTTGTGCATGACTTGAAAAGAGTGGTTATTTAATCCTGTTGTGATTGGAATCTTATTATTCTTTCTGTCATTTGATTCTAGATCCTCTGGCCTCAGGTCCTTGTGCATCAGTTAAGTTAAAGATGAATGTTTATCAAAATCAGTTGGACTTTGGCATCCAGAGTAAAAAGTATCTTTGTATGATACCAAAGGCTCCAGTGCGGTTAAACCTTTCTGGCCTTTTCTAGAAACTAAGCAGGGTCAGGCCAGATTAGTACTTGGCTGGGAAATCTCCAGGAAATCTAGACAAGGATGACAAATAGACAAGCCATAAAAAACCTGGCACAAGTTAATGGCAGCAAACCATTCCTGAGATAGGTACAGGGGTGGGATTCTACTGGTTTGGGTGAACTGGATGTTAAATTTACATCTGGTTCGCTGAACCAGTAGTTGAACTGATTGGTTGGCCCCTCCCACCCCTCCCAGGAGTCTCCATGCAGCCCATAAGGGGTGCAGGTAAGTGCAGGATCCGCGCAGAGGCTCTGAGAGGGCGAAAAACAGACTGAAACAGAAGTTCCGGAAGTCCAGAAATGGGCTTGTTTCTGGCTTCCAGAGTCCCTCCCCTGGGAGGGGGAGAGGCTGTTTTCACCCTCTCAGAGGCCTGAGGGAAGCCTCCGGATCCTGGGAAAGGTGAAAAACTGCCCTCCTGGAAGTTCCAGTAGGTCATGCCCCCCATGGCCACGCCCACCCATCAACTGGGCAGCGAACCGTTTGCTGGGATTTTTGAATCCTACCCCTGGATATGTACACTGTATGTCATTGAGAATTGAGCTCAACTTGAAGGAAACTACCCAATTCATAAGAGTTCTGGATCCTATGCAGTATAAAAATAAAAGTCTGTTAGAAGTGGCTGAGTGAAGTGGCTCATTCTGAAAGCCAATACATTTCCCTTGAACAACCCTCTTATTCAGCAAGATCTTTCCAAGAGAAACTTGCCATGTGCCTCTGGGACATAACAGATGATCAAATTCCACAGTTCTGCTTTCCTCACCTGCATGAACTCTCCTTTCCTCTCTCTCTGCATTTCTGCTCCACAATGAACTGAACTGGAAATGCTACTGTTAAACAGCCAATTCACTTTTATCTGAAAAAGGGCTGCATCAATACAGCCTCCCCCCCCCCCATTTTATCTAACATTTTGCTTTGGTGGTCATACCCCTTTCAATAGCCTGCTGAATGAGCCTCCTCAAAAACATTACCTAAAAATGACCACATAACACATTGAATGTTACTGTTTTTGATCTATCTATGGAAATGAGAACATATTTTTGAAAAAATAATAGCACTCAATTTCTCTTATAGTTAAGCTTATGTTTGATATCAACCAGGCGTAGGTGGAACACTTTTTATAGGAAAGACTCATTCACCCCCAGGGCAAACTGGTTGAAGAGGCAGTGTCAGTCAAATGGGATACAGAAAGGAGGTGAGGCTGCAGCCTTTAGGAATCAGCAATGAGTATCTGTGTTGTTACTGACATGCTTTTTTTTGCACAAGGGAAAACACCAGTGTTTTGATCACTAGTTTAGAAAATATTAGCTATTGATGGCACAGTGGTTAGAATGCAGTATTGCAGACTAATTCAGTTCACTGCCAGGAGTTTGATCCTCACTAGCTCAAGGTTGACTCATCCTTCCATCCTTCTGAGGTGGGTAAAATGAGGATTGACATTGTTGAGACCAACATGCTGACTCTGTAAACTGCTCAGAGAAGGCTGTAAAGCACTATGTGGCAATATATAAGTCTAAGTGCTACTGCTGTTGCTATTGTATTGGTTACAGAAGTAGACAAGGTTTGATGAAGGGTTAAGATTAGGGTGTTACATACCTGGAAGATGTTAAAGTCTATGGAAAATGAAACTTAACCAAGTGTTGGTTGGACAGCATTCTTGGACAACACTGGAAGGTGGTATCCTGAACCTTATCTTTCTCTCTGCTATTTTGCCAGATGCTTCCATTTTTAACAGAGTGTTCATGCTAAAAATCTACATCCTGACACAATGCACCAGTTACTAGGATAAAAAGGCATCTCTGGCCTTTGCCAAAGCTATCAAACATGATTATCACAGCTCAGTGCTAAGCTGAGACAGGGAAACAAAATCCAGAACACCAATCCATCCTCTGGGACAAGGACCTCTCCCTGACCTGTAGTTCTTTTGGTAGAGCAGGATAAAGAAATCCATCTAAATAAAAATGTGGAACAACACAACTATGTCTTTTTTGCAGAAAGGATTCCATTCAATTATTAATTTGGCTCCACTGTCTCAGTATTTTGCTTTTGGATGAAATACTATTCAATCATTTATGGCTTATTGCCCATTGTGACAGCACTAGCAATTCTGGCCTCTGATAGGAATCAGTAGGGTTCAGGCTATTATAATTGCATTTTGTTCTGGGAGTGTCATGTTTTTATACAAGCCTACACATTAATAGAGTCAACAATTTAGTTTACAATAAGGACAAAGGCAAAGGTTTCATGTTCTCTCTCTCTTTCTCCCTCCCTCCCTTTTCTTTCTCTCTTTTTAATCCAGCAGTTGAATGGTGTTTTCTTTGGAATAGTTGCTTCTTCCCATTTTTAATATATGTTCAAGCCAACAAAAACTAACCTGAAATTAAAAAGCCTAACTGTTCAGTTTAGAGAAGAAAGGTCATTTTCAATTCTCTCCTGGGTTTTAAAAACAGCTAATCACCTAGCTGTAATTACAGGTGCCTTATACAATCCTCCCTCCCTTTCCCCTCCTTTTTAAAAAGAAGAACTGCATCATTTAGGATGAGAATTTATTAACAATCTTTGCCCATTTTCAACTCACTTATTATTGACCTTAAATGACTGGTTTGTTATCCCGTACATTCCCAAGGAATAAACCCAACAAATTGGAGGAAGAGTTTGAACATGAAACTTAACATTCTTCTGCCTGCTTTTCCCAACTTGGTGTCAGGACTGGGCCTTACTGTAGCAAACCCTTGGGTTTGTATGTGAGCCATTTCTGTTTTTGCTTTAAAGCAGGGGTCACCAACCTTTTGGACCTCAGGGACCACCAAACTCATAATTTTAAATCCCACTGACCTCAGAAAATCCCCCAAAAAGTCTGCAGGAAAATTCCTCATCCTGTTTTCCTACCAATTGATCATTCTTCATTTGGCATTGCAGGATACTGTCTCCAACTCTGTTCTCAGGGGGAAGAGAGAGAGAGACTTTTGACTTCATGCAAGGAAAGCAGCAGAAGCAGCAGAAGTCTTTCTTTCTCTCCCTCAAACTCCATCAGAAGTGAGTCTTTGTCAGTTCAGCCTCTTGGAGCAGGAGGCCTTGCAGGGTCTCAAAGACTCATTTCTGGTGAAGTTTGGGGAAGAGAAAGAAAGATTTTTGCTGCTTTCCTTGCGTGCAGCCAAAAGTAGAAGAAGAAAGAAGTGGAAAAAAGCAGCCTAGTGACCAGGCCAGGCATGTGGGGTGAGTGGGGCAAGTTTCCTCCCTCCCCTCACCATCTCGTGTTGTTCAAAATGCAAGTGATGCAAGCCTTGTGTTCCCGTAGGCCATGTGGGTGGCACAGCCTTGTGTTTCCATGCAGGCTGGATTAATTGCTTTGGGGGTGACATTTCTCTGTGGACCACCAACATTTTCTTGTGGACCACCAGTGGTCCCTGGCCCACTGGTTGGCAACCACTGCTTTAAAGGACAGAGAGAAAAAAGTTTTGTGTAAAACGGTCCCAAAAGACTGAACCCTCTGAGTAAAATTCAATCCCCAAAACCAATTCTGTCCTTGTTTAACCTGGCATGACTTGGACAGGACCATTCCACCATAAACAACACAACTGGGGAAGTCCCATCTCTTTCCATAGGTTGGAGAAGAGCAAGGAGTATTGCTTTGATGTTGCTACTACTGAGGTTTCTACTGCTCCTGATTCCTCTCTAGGCAGTCTGTTTGGCCCATAGAGAAAGACTCCCCAATGCCCAGTCCTTGACATGCCAGCAACTGGGCTACACAAATGCAGGCAGCATGTAAAACCATGCCCCCTCTGGTCCATGGAAAATCCTTTCTCCATGGAACTGGTTCTTGGTGCCCAAAAGGTTAGAGGCTGCTGCCATAGAGTATGCCCATTGATCTCTTCATGCCTCACTAAGTTGTTTTCTCCTCAGGAGGGCCAGTACAAAAGGTGGAAAAGGGTCTCTTCCATCATTTGCTAGAATGGAAATGCCAGCATCTGTATTAAGGTATTGAAGACTTAAGATCTGACCAGCTGTTGTAAGGCTGCTATAAAGGGTGATGCAATGAGGATGAATCAGCATGGTTATTGCCACTTTAAGACTCAGGATGGGTCCCACAGGTTTTACCACTTTAAGAAGCTGTCTATATATATGAGTCCCTGAGAGGGCTTAACGCTCTCTCTTTGTGTTCTGTCTCCATTGTGGTTCTATGTGCAGAGTAAAGAAGACTGATTGCTTGCCAGTTATTTGCCTACCATGTATATGTCTTGTATATAAACCACTGTTAAAAGACAAAATCTCTGTGTGTGCTGTGTTGTGCTCCTGGATTGTGTCACAATAGTAGTCACACTGCAAACACTCTGACAATCTGTCTCTCTCTACAGCTGCTGGCTACAAAATGCTGGAGGGCTCAATGCAGTCTAGGTTTTGGTGGCAAGGCTCAAGTGTTCAATCCAGAGCCAATATTTCACTTTCACAAATTGCTTCAGAGCTGAAGATAAGCTATTTCCTTATCTAATCCAGTGGTTTCATTTCCAGAAACTGCTTAACTCATCCAGGAAAGGACTTGGCTTATTAGAGCATTTTTTCATTTTCACAATCTACAATGCCAAAACAAAGTTGATGATGCCAGAACAAAGTCCAAACATGAACCTCACAAAGCCACACTTCAATGGCTCACATAATTTTTCAGAGGGCAGAGGATTTATAAAGCCAGCTGGGAAAGGAAGCGCACCTGCCTTTTATGAGACATATTCTGCGGCTTCTCAGCCTCCAGGATCGGGATTCACGATTTCAAGAGGCATAACGATACAGCTAAATATAGGATAAATAGGAAAAATCAAAAGTTTAAAATCCTAAACATCATGAATTTCTTACCTAACCCATACAACATAATGACAGCATACAGGGGTGGCATTTTCTTTGTTTTTTTCTAAATGGCAAAATATTTATTGTGCCAGATTTCAGAAACTGGTAGGCTGAATGTTTCTAAACATTGGAATTCCAAGACATGTCCAACAACATTTACTATCTCCAATGGACAAGCACCATTTAAATTCAATTACCAAAAAGTTCTTCTTGATTTTTTTTTAAAGCAATACCAAGCACTTTTCCCTTGGTACAGGTGGCACATCTCACAGTTCTTACCTCCCGTGAAGATTAGGACTCACTTCCTGAATCAACTTCGTAGCAAACCATGGAAATGCTGAAAACATTGCAAAGGCAATTAAAAAAAGTTAATGTTTCAGGAGGACCCAACCTAGAGGATCATGCAATTCTTGTCTCAGAAAGTGACTCCACAATGGTTGGCGAGCATGGTGGAGTTCTGAAGTTTCTCCAGGAGAAAAAAAATGGGAAAAAAATATTTATGGTTGACTCTACCAGTTAGTACATCTAGTAGCAAAATATGGGATTAAAAACTTTTTCCAGGCAATTTTCAATTATTTTAAGTAAAGAGTGATAGTGAAGGCTTTCCTGCATGAGCATTTGAACTTAGGGAATGCATCAACTTGGTCAGCGGTTGACCCAGAATTCAGGACTAGGACGGGCATTGGCTTGATTTGGCAAAGAACTATCATCGAAGGACTGCGGTGGTGCAGTGGTTAGAATGCAGTAGAGTTGGAGTTAATGCAGGTAGAGTGCAGGCTGTTTCTGCTGCCTGCTGGCTCCCTGCAACTTGGCAGATCGAATCTCACCAGGCTCAAGGTTGACCCATCCTTCCATCCTTCCGAGGTGGGTAAAATGAGGACCCAGATTGTTAGGGGCCAAATGCTAACTCTGTAAACTTCTCAGGGAGGGCTATAAAGTACTGTAAAGTGGTATATAAGTCTAAATGCTATTGCTATTGGTTCTCTGAATAGTAGCAGGAAGTGCTGTGAAGAGCACTACCCTTTTATAAGGAAAGGGCACCTGCAGACTGTGTTTTGCAGAAATGCAAAGGTAATCCTGGCACAACCACCCAATGTAGCATGATGAGAATTGATCAAACATCCTCACTGGCTACCGCTGACTGCTGAAATAGTCAGAGAAAGAGAAGGAAACAGAGAAGCAGAGGGAAAAATGGAATGGCTAGCCAACCAATTCTTTTGATCTCTGCATACAATGATTTCATCCTACAGGTTCCTGTTACAATCCTTTTATTGCCAATTTGCCTTCCTCAGCTTGGAAGGTATGTTGAGACTGCAACTCCCAGAAATTGCTAGGCTTTGTATAGTGGGAAGTCTGGAATCACCAACATACTTGAGGGATACAGGTAGTCCTTGATTTACAACAGTTGTCTTAGTGACCATTCGAAATTATAACAACACTATTGTAACCAGCCTAACCTATTGAATAGTAATTTAGATAGTTGCAAAATATTTGCATTCCAGGGTACCACTCTATCTTTTTTATATGCCAGTTGTAAGTTTGGGTGGGTTTCTCCACAGGGGTTCACCCTTGGAAGTAAATAGAATTACCCAGACTCATTGCTATGTGCCAGCCATGGCTTATTTTTTTATTTTAAAGCACAACACAGTTACTTCATTTTAATCTTTGATAGGCCCCAAGTAAAAACACAGAGATTATTAATTTAGTAGCAATAACAATGTCGGTATCTAAAACCGATAATGACAATGAGTGCCAGGTTAAAAGGCACGGAGATAAAAGCTGTAAACATACTATAGAACCACAATCTGTATTGTGCTATCTAAAAAGCTGGCAGAATAAGCTATCATGGCAATGAGACAGAATGATATTCTCTGTGGATAGAAAGGAGATATGGGCATTGACATGCAGCAATAAGGTTGCCAGGTCTATTTCTAAAGCTTTTTATTTAATTTTTTGATGATCTCAAAAATTGTGCTCTTTCTCCTTTTGTGGCTTAGAAAATGTCACACAAGCAGCAGCACCTTTGGGACATGATGCGAGGTGCCTTTTTTGGTTTTTCAAAACTCAGGGAGTTCTTGCTGCATTGATTTAACTGCCAAGGAAATCTGAGCACACATAATCTACCTATTGTATATCTCTCTTTGCCTAGGCTTCTGGGAAACAGTGTTCAGTCTTGTGACATAGTCTATCAGTCCACCATGACCATGTGAACCTACCTCCTTGGAAGAAAGGAAAACATCTTCTTGTAAGTACCTCTCCCTACACCAAGACCATTATTTGAATGGATGCTGGGAACACTCTTATGTACAGGTAGCCACAGGCTTGGGAGAGCCCTCCATAGAAAGGCCATCCTGAAGTCAACTTCATCCTTTGTTAGAAGGTTAGCACCCACCCCTCTCCTAGAAAAAATTAAATACTTTGAGAAATTAAAAAGGCAGAATATTATATTTCCCTAAAGGGAGAAATATGCTCTTGAAGACAAAAAGCAGCCCCATCTTTCTTAATAGCCCTCAACAGTTGTCAGCATTTAAGAAATAAAGAGACAAATTGCTCTATTCATAAGCAAATACCCTCACCCAAGATCCAACACAGGAAAAGGCCATTAAGCCACAATAACAATTGCCCAACAAGCCCCTTCATTGCATCAGCCAAAGTTCAACCAAGCTTAGCTCAGACAAACTCCTAGGATTTGTACATGGCACCATGGGAGTCTGACTACATCCAATAGAATTCATGTTCTTGTACAGGAACAGGAAGCTCAAGTGCAAAGCCCAAGAGAAGGTATAAATACTCCCTACTCTCAACTCCATGTGGTCAGATGCCCAGGATCTCAAACCCATGTGGTTCAGTTTCATCATTAAACCATCTTTCCAATCAGCCTCCTTGTTTCCAGTTTCTTTCTCCCAGTTTGGAACTGAACCAGATGGATATTACTTCCCACACCTTTTTCTTTGTCCTCTCAGTAAAATAGTCTTGAAACTTTCTTTACCCTTGGGAGACTAAAGACAAAAACGTCCTTATTCTCCTATGCTTTAAATACATCAATATATTTTACAATTTTTTTTCTGCTGCAGGCATATTACCATTCTTATGATTGCTTATGCTTGCATTGTTTATATACTTTATTTTTTAAAATCATTTTAGCTGAAAAGTACCTTATTACAATTTGAATGCAAAGTCAACTTTCCTGAGAACATGCTGTTTTGAAGAAGTATACACAAAACAGAACAAACAACGGCCCCTCCACCACCATTCCTGCATTTGGCAAGGAAAACAGCAGGACACAACATCTTCCATTTAATCTCCACCAGGAGCTGGCCCTTATTAACGCTAAAGGGTCTTAATTGCCCATTCAAAATTAAGCCATCCCAAAATATTTTACATTTCAACGGATGTAACTACAACTGTATATTGCTACGGAACAATCTGTCAAAAAAGTCAAAAAAGACTGTGGCTGTAAGCCCAAAGACTGTATAGATTATTTGAGGGACTGGAGAAGGGTGCAGATGAAATTATCCTTTTTGATATGAAAAGTCCCAGTGACCCCTTGGATGGATTCTCAATTGATACAAACCAGCAATTGGAATTGTTGGGTGTAGCTTTTGTCTCATTAACAGAATGAATGTTCTGAGGTGTGCTCTACATTGAATTTCGTGTTCGCTGCTGCTCTTTGTGATGGAAGGAAATACTGGATGACTTGTCAAGGATTGTATTGTATGTCTGGATTAGAGAGCACAACTTGGTAACATCAGCTTGTTGCCTTCCCACAACCTTGAGTGTAACAAGATGTATCTGGGGTGGGGGAATTCAAAAATGAATCAAGATTGCATCACAAACCCTGCTCCTTGTACATGTGTGCAGCAAAGAAGCATGTACAAAAGAAATGGGACTTTGATATATAGTCTTAAACAGTGCCTTGATTTTTTTTCATTTCCTCTATAGACACAACTGGGTAACTCACAGATCCCCTTAAAAGTCTGCCAATGAGTTACAATTTTAGTGCAATAGAAGGTGAAAATGATAGAGTGGTGCCTAGAGGTGGACCTCTTGCCTCACAATCAAACGATTCTAGGTAGAGGTTGACATTTCTCTTTCTGGGCACACTGGGAATATACTGCTGAAAAAAACTCTGCATTGGTGACAGGAAGGCCTCTGGCCAGTAAATACTCAGCTCCATTCAGTTGCCCTAATACTACCCCGCAAGGGATTATGCAGTTGTTAAAAGAGGATGTAGAAGGTGAAAATGATAGTATAACAGACATATTCATAGTATTTCATCAATTTAATTGTCAGATATAATTCTTATTTAATTCTGGCCCCACCTACTTCTTTATTTTGGTCCTTTCCACTATGTAGGATGGGCTCTTACATGCAATTCCAAAAAAATCCTGGCCCTTTCTGTATCCAGCAAAATCCGCTCTTCTAGGAGCCAAATTTCTTCCTTTCCACTATCCCTGAAATAATATCTAGATCTTATCTTGAAAACAGGATGGAAGGATGGGAATGGATGACTCAAGGGTACCAAACCAGAAAACAAATTACTAACTGTCCAATGATATGTAAAATTTCCAGCTACTGTTATTTGGTTGTTCACTGATTTCTGACTCTTTTCAAAGTTACTTGTTCATACATCTAACAAATGGGGTTTGAATGAGTCAAAAATATAATTTGGCCTTTAAAATCTGAGGCATACTTTTAAAAGTATGACAAATTTAAATTAAATTACAGATCTACCAATAACTATTTTTCCATCTGTGGCTGGTAAAATTGGACAGAAGGAAGGCTTTTTAAAATTCCTACATAAAGACAATGAGGAAAAGCTTAATTTCAATTAATTTCTCAGAACATCCTAGTTATGAGAAAACTGGAACCAAGATGAATTCATTATATTCTTTTAAAACCCTTCAGCCAAAATATTAGGTAGATAATTCAAACACTGGATATAGCTCACCTCTAATCCTCTCCTGTTTCTTTCATAGTGCTCACAGTAGATGGAGTGATCACTGCCAGAAGTTTCCCTCTTAGCCTTCAATCTTTACCTAGGCACCATAATTCCCCTTGCCTTTTTCTGTTGACATCTGCTTCCCTTTCCCATGGCAATGAAAGCTACTAGAATGGAGGGAATTTTCATTACTTTGAAGCTGAAACTCTTTAGACTGGCTTCACTGGGCTGGTGACAAGATGGCAGCTTTGTTGTAAATACATGTCTTCAGCCCAAAAGGCAACTGGAACATTTCTGCACTCTGTAGATATTTTCTCCTATCTGAATAAAAACCCCATGCTTTTTCCTGATTTAGTCATATACTCTCCACAACTGATTATATTGTCTAGTTTGGGTAATGAAATGTCTGCAAGAAAACAGCCAAGCTCAGAGAGCACCAAGGACTCCTCAGTTCAACCCTGAGCTGCATATATTCTCCTCTATTGGTAAATCTCTTCAGACTGGTCCTCACTTCTTCTATGCATCATGTCTCTTAGGCAGCTTCTTCAGTTCGGGTCAATGGAGGTGTACCTTTCTTTAATCCCTTTCATTAGACTCTTCTGTTTCTACCACTTAGTTCTTTATTCTATAGACAATTCTTTTTCTCTCTTTCTTTGGGCTGTCTATTGCTCAACAACTCTTTATATTTTTTTTGCCTGCAGGTTCCCTTGTTTTCCAGGACTTATTCCCACCTAAATCACATGCACCTCCTTGAAAGTTCCTAATTTCTTACTAACCATCTCTCATTCTCCATAGATGCTGGATTGAAAATTAGTTTGGTTCCTGTGTCCATCATATTAAGGAGCAAGTATAAACCTGTTCTGTTGCAAGCACACCTTGGTAGGTGTTTATATAATTCCCCTTCCAAAACCTCCCCAAATCATGATTTTTCTTAACAGTATTTTTTCCTACAATTTTCCAATCGTTGATAACTTTTCAAGGTATCATATATTCTCTAAATGGTTAATGCTTGCAAAATACATCATTTCTAAAGTTCCCTTTGCCTATTGCACTTTGAAAAAGACCCATTTGCAACTGTATTTAGTCAGCCTCTCAAAATTGAACAAATGTGGGCTGTGTTGCTAATTTGTGCCCATGTGTTTTATTGCATGAGGTTCAATGGGACCTTGAGCATAATTTTAGCACATCAGGAAGTTGGAGATACTTATTGTACTAATAAAATAATATGTGGAAGATATGGCATGTGTCATACCATCTACCACTAGAGTATTTTCTTTCAGATTGTGAAAATAAATACCCAGTGCTCATCCCTTATTTATAACCCAGGTTGCTTTAGGTTCTTAATAATTAATTTTCACTAATGTAAACACCTTTTGAATTTATTTCATAAATATGATGTATCTAATCTCTTTCCTATCACACTTTGGGAAATATACCTGGCATGTTAAAAATAAAAAGTGGTATAGGATACTAAGTGCAATTAGGTGGGTGAACAGTCAAGTAATGAATGGAGGATATCCTGCTCATTAGGCTTACAAGCATCCTCATCATTCTTTCAAAAGCTTATGTACTGCTGAAAGATATGCCCTCTCAGTAAATTAGGTTAGGAGTTTCATGATTATGTTAACTGAATTATTATTTCACCTTCCAGTGTTGGACATGGGCTTCTTAGCCTTTTAATCTTATAACAAACTGAGATCTACAAGGTTTGGAGTTAATAACAGTTAAAAAAAATAAAAGTTAAAAAAAGCCCAGCTAACTTTTAAATTGAACTAAAATTTCTACTTCAGCTTCCCTAGTTTTTTTTCCAACAGATGCCTACCCCAGTTCTATGAGAGCCTTCCCCATCTTGTACCTAACCTTGGCTTCGATGTTCCAAACGACTCATTTTTCCTGCCATGTTTTCTTGATTGGCTTCATCATATCTTCAGTCCATGCCAAAAGCAGCTTTAAGTCCTGGTGGTTGGAATGCAGTATTGCGGGCTGATTCTGCCCACAGCCAGGAGGTCGATCCTGATGGGGCTCAAGCTTGATTCAGCCCTCCATTCTTCTGAGGTTGGTAAAATGAGGACCCAGATTGTTGAGGGTAATATGTTGACGTAAATTGCCTAGAGAGTGCTTGTTGGTCTCTTTGAACTAGTACTGAAGAATGGTGAACAACTGAGTAAAATATAGTATAACTGAGTAATCCCTCCATTCTGTAAGGTGTCTGTTTCAGAGTGTTCATTTTTTATTTATTTTTATTTTATTTGGTTTGTCAATTGCTTACAAAATAATAGGTATAAGTAAAAACATAGTTATGAATACATGGATACATA